>JZKD02S0225894.1:1281-25775 GCA_000966675.3 Picea glauca
GGGAGAGAAGAAGATCACACATCATCTCGACTTGGTACTTAACCAAGAAAATACTTGGTCTTAGAATAGGATACCTTAGAATGCAATCGGGGGCCCTAGATTACAACTAGAGTCTTATCGACCAAGGTACACAACCAAGGATCAATACAAGCACCAAGCAAGGATTCCGTGGAACACATCCAAGGGCCCTAGAACACATGTAGGGACTTATATCATCAAACTGCTTCGTTCCTGACCAAGAACCCCAACAATACACTGGGGGCCCTCACTAGAGTCTTTTTCCATGGATCTAACTGCTTCGTCCTAGAAAAAGAACCCCAGGAGTATACTGGGGGTCATAGATCTCAGCTAGGGTATTTGATATCCTCCCAGAGAAAGGCTCTTGCAACTACTTAATTTTAACACCCTCTCTCAACAACACCAAGGTTGTCTCGAAATTAAACAAACTTTTGTCAATGAAAGGGGCTTGGTCAAAATATCTGCAATTTGTTCCATAGTTCGAACATACTGAATACTAAGAATGTTTTTCTGCACCATGTTTCGAACATCGTGATATTTCATTTCAATGTGTTTCAATCTATCACAAAACACAAGATTCTTGGAGAGATTTATACAGCTCTCGTTATCACAATGAATTGTTATGGGTTCTAGCTCAGCACTGAACAAATATGAGAGTATCTTTCTGAGCCACTCTACTTCTCTGCTGGAAGCACCTTGAACTATGTATTCTGGCTTTGGAGTTCTTTGGGCTATGGATCCCTGCTTCTTGCAGGACCAGGAGATCATAGCTTAACCCAAACTAAAATAATATACGAAAGTGCTCTTCTGGTCCACTGTATTTCCCATCCAATCTGAATTTGTTTAGCCATGAAGCATTGCACCTCCATCGGAAGTGTATCTGAGCACATAGGCTATATTCCCTCAGATATATCTGAGAATGTTATTAACAACAACCACATGAATGTGTTTCAGTTCACACATGAACTAGTTGAGGGAATTCACTGCGTAACAAATGTTTGGTCTGATGTGTACTAGATACATCAAGGACCCAATAATCTGATGATGTATGGTAGGATCTTCTGGATCTAGAACTGTATCTTGATCATGTAACTTATTTAGGTTAGAAATCATATGTGTGGTCATGGAATTACAATCCAACATCCCAAATCTACGAAGCACATCAACTGCATACCTTCTTTGTGAGAGAAATATCTCATGAGTTTTCTGCCACACCTCTAAGCCAAGAAAGTAATGCATAAGACCTAAGTTCTTCATTTCAAACATTGTTGATGGTTCCCTCTTAGTCTAAGATATCATATGCTTCTCTCCAGTAAGGAACAAATCATCCACATATAAAACCAAGATAACACGATGATATGCTTTTGAGGTCTCATTGTACCCTAAGAAAGTGCCTTTCTTTCTAGAGGGCTCTAGCTTAACCCTCTTTTCTTTTGGTACATGAATGTAGACTGGACTACAAAAGATTCTCAAATGATCAACTGAAGGCCTTTTACCGATGAAATCTTCTTCTAGAGTTTTCTCTTCCAGGGATTTATGAAGACACCTCTTCTGAACATAGACTACAGTGCTTGTAGATTCGGCCCAAAGAGACAATGAAAGATTCTGATCATACATCATGGTTCTAGATACTTCACAAATTGTCATGTTCTTTTTGTAACATCCCGCTCTGGCGCACTCAGTGAACTTATTCTTAGAGGACACTTGCTTGCAAATGATCTAGATTATTATGCTATTAAAACATTTGATTTTGATTATGAGGCGTTATGGGTTGATGACATGGTTTACCTGCATTGACATAGATAGGTGCTTTTGACTCGGTTTTACTGAGTGTGTAGGATTTTGGACGTCGAGGATGCAGAGGCATGGATTGAACCCCTTGGACTCTATATCGAGTCAGGGAGTGTACCAGTGGGGTTTGATTGTTTTACTGTGATATTAGTGCATCTGATTAGATGATATGATATGGATATGTTTTGACATGATTTTTTGATGATGCAGGATGACGATAGCTTGCCGACCAGACTCACATGTGGAGTAAAGGGGTCACGTACGACTACCAGAGATGTTGAGGGAGAGGTGTGGACAACAACCTTGCCACAACCTACTAGCACTTCCGTCGTGGCTCAAGCTGTAGGTTAACATTTACCTAGTTCGAGAGGACCCATGATACCGTGAGGGAAGACTGCGATAGTCACTCACGATGATTCTAAGGGGCGTGCAATAAGGTGGGGGATTTATTCCTTAGAGGCCCTTAGTCTCCCACTAGTTCACCTGGCGGAGTGTTGACTCCAGGGGTTATTGATGTCTACCAAGTCAGTCAAGAGGTGAGTGGCACCCTTGGAGCACGTGGTGTGTCCTGAAGGGCACGTCAAGCAAGAAAAATGGAGAGTTGCGAGTGGCACCCTTGGAGCACGTAGTGCGTCATGAAGGGCACATCGTGCAAGGGAATAGATGAGGCAAGTGACACCTTGGAGCACCTAGTGCGTCCTGAAAGGCACATCACATTGTTGATGATAGGGGAATGAACCTAGATGGCCTTAGGATGAATAACGAGTTAAGAATTAGAAAAAAAATAAACAATTTCCCCTAATTAATTGTTGACCTGTACGAAAATTTAAGGTCTAAGTCTAAACTATGCTAGTGGTAAAATTTTATCCCTCTATAAAAAAATACAACAATAATAATATTAAAAATAAAAACCACTTAAATAATAATTATGACCTTAGTTAAAATCTTGTAACATGAAGGGAATAACAAATTTAATTTATTCATAAAATAAAAATAAAAGTTTGTTGGAATCAATTGTTCTATCTTTTTGATAATTTAAAAATACTAATTAAATGATAAAGGGAGAAAGGGTTAAAATTATGCATGTGCTTTTTTGAGTTCTAATTAAAAAGGGGAAAGAGGGAAAATCTAAAATATTAGGAAACTAGGAAAATATGTAAACATAAAAAGGGAAAAAGGGAACATAAGGGAAAAAGAGGAAAGTCAAACTTAGAAAAGTATCTACCATTTAAGAGCTTTCTAATTTAAACTGAACAAGCAATTTAATAAAAAGGAAAGTTATTAAAACCTGTAAAAGATTTTGGGGACACTTAGGAGTGATTCTAGGAGTAACTCTAAGTGGGTGAGAGAAATAAAGATAATTAATTAGTTAAAGAAATTAATTTATGGAGGAATGAAGGGGATGGGTGACACTTGTACGGAGAAGAATTTTTAAGAAATTAATTATAAAAACTTAACTAAAAGAGAAATTTGGAAGGTAAGGAACCACGAAACTCTATGTAATGAAGGGAGGTGATGGAGGTTGGATCATCTTCTGTTTTCATAATGTTATGCTGTAGAAATATCTACTTGACTGATTAACATGTGGGGGTCGGGATACCTAGCTCGATGAGGAGTGGTAGCTCGGCCTTGCGAGGCGAGCTGGGAGGTAGCGAAAATCTCTAGATAGAGTGTGTGTGGCCCCTTTGTGGCTCGGGGGGCTAAGGGGGAAGAAGAGTACCCCTAGCATTGGCTGGGAGGTACCGATGAAGTCTTGTTGGTTGGAAAGAAAGAGTTTCATGGAGCGCGCGGGACGTCCACTCAGAGCGGGCGAACAGGAAACAATACTCTTTATTCGTTTTGTATGGTAAATTGTTTTAGAACTTATGCTTGAATCTTCATTTTTACTTGGGTAAGTGAACTGATTGTCTAGATGGTTTTCTAAAATTTCCTTAGCCTAGCTCGATGATAGATTGACTCCCATGGTTTCATTTCCCTGCACGTCTTGACCATATTGTTGTGTTGATTGTGACCATCGTGGTTGTTTAACCTTCATCCCTAGCTCACCAGTCCTCACCTGAGAAGTCGGCCAGGAGCCTGATCTATGGTCGTCGCCTTAGCGTTAAAAGACCTATGGATATCAATGCCCTACTTTTCTGTGTGAGGATGATGAGCTAAGGATGAACCCGTTAGCCAACTACCTTTGATGTTTTTCCCTGACTGATTGTTGATTCTGCCATCTGGAAACGACCTCTACGTGTGGATTATCTGGTGTCCTGGTTGGTTTTCTCTATGCCTTGATTGATAGAAACCCTGCAATCTTTCCATGACTCGTTCCATTGGATCCTAGCATTTCTCTTACTGTTGTCTGCATTGTATTGGTGTTATGGCAATGGAAAACGAATTCATTTCCCTGTTTGTGTTTTGCTATCATTTTTCCCTTTTAAATGATGATGACAACATGAAGTTCCTTCTGGTGCATTTTGGGCACATCATTTTGCATCTTTAAATATAGATAGGATTGATTGTTTTTCTGGTGTGACCTTGTACATGTTTTTCCTTAAAATGTGTTTGATTTTTCTGTCTTTATGACCACGATTTTGGGTGTGTCCCTGTACACGTTTTTCCAGTAAAACGTGACTAAGTTAGCTTCCCTTACCCATGATTTTTCTTTAAAACGTTGCCTGAGCTGTCTGCAATTACCCACAATGTTTTTTTTGGCTTAAAACGTTTGCTTGAGCTTGTTGTTTTCGCTCACGAATTTAGCCCTTTCAATTCATAATTTATCTGATGTGAATGACCACGATTTTGGAATTTAAAAATGGATTGTGTGATGTTGAATTCACCCATGTTTTTAGCTTTTCAATTCATCAAATTACTTGCTATTAATCGACCACTTTTTCCTTTAAAAACTCGTTTGCATTTTGCTGTTGAAGTGCCCATGTTTTTGCTTTTAAAGGTTGACATAGATTACTGTTGAAATGCCCACGGTTTTCGCCCGATAAATGCGACTGAGTTGCTGTTATTTTATCATGATTGTTACCTAGATTTTATTACCATGACTCTTACTGTCACGAATCTACCTCCTTGTTGTTGCCACGACTAGGCACCACGACTTTATTCCGACAATGAAATATTATTATTGCCAAATACAAATTTCATTGATGGCACTTCATTCTTAATGTACAACCACTGGCTTGATGGCATCACGAATGTAATTCTGGCACTGAAATTTTAATTATTGACAAGTGTGAATTTATACTTCATTTACTGTTACATAGATTTCATTCATTTCTGTTACATAGATTTCATTCATTTATGTTACACCAATTTTATTACCATGACATGCCATTAAGGATGGTTGTGTTTACTTCCTTAAGGACCATGTTTTTCCATCAAATTGTTGATTGAGTCTGATGTAGTATGACCACGAGTTGATCCTTATGCAGTTGTATTGTCCTTCTTTCTCTGACAATTGAGTGTACCCAACGTTCTCGCTGCAAACATTAATTGCTACAACGATGTTGTTAGTCAAGTGGTTCCTTCTTTATGTGAATAGACAGTTAGATATTGATATAGTTACTATAGATAAATGACATGTGTAATTAATTGTTTACTAGTGTCATATTTAGCATTCTACTTGATATAGCTAATGTGGTTATATATCGTTAAGTGATAGTTAGATTGTAATTTGGGATTATTTTAGAATTGCCCATTTAGATTGTGATTAATGGTTAAATGAGATTAGTGAGTATTGCCCCAAGTAGAGATTAAGCTTGCTAAATTAAGGCAATACCATATTATTTGTCAATGTCATATAATTTTGATTAAATGTTATACTTTCAAGGAAATACTGTAATAGTATAGTGAGTAAATGTTATATCTCTTTCAATCAAATCACTGTGTTATGATATTAAGTTTTAATGCCTAGCCTATGATATTTTCTCTACTGATCATTTAGTGGAATGACCAGTTCTATCGGTTAAATGTTATATAGTAACAAGTGTTAATGTCTTACACGTCATTCCCAACTATGATTGCACTAAGGATTAAATTGATGGTACGTTGATGACCCAGCTATAATTTAGACCTTCTCACTTGATACACTTTTAATGTTTGTACTTGTTATGTGAGGCTTGTTGTCGTAATGAATAGGTTCATCACATGTGGTATCAGAGTGGGTTCAACGCTGCGATTGTGGATCGCCAGGCTTTCCACTGCAGTAAAACCGTGAGTATTAACCCTTGCGTTAAGTAAAAACCTTATCGTGTCCTCATGGAGATCACATTTAGAGGGTGCCCCTGAGGGTCCACAACGTGCAATAGCTAGTACCGATAGCATCCTCCTAGATCTCAAGAGAGATGAGTTCTAGCGTCCATGAGTGTTATAGATGGTGGTGTCGACAAATCATAGTTGTAGAGAAAGGCGTGCGCTTCACACTTCACGTTTACGACCTCCAGCATGAAGGTCCACATGGTGGTCTTTCCATTGAAGGGGAGTGCTCTTTTATGGTGGAAGACGCTCCTGTCCCTTTTGAACCTGACCATCGGTGATGTGTCATGGGAATTGGTCAAGGGACGGTTCCAGGAGAGGTATGTTTCTAAGGAATTAGTTGAGCGTAAGATCAACAAGTTCGATGCCTTGCGACAAGGTAGTTACACGGTGCTCGAGTACGAGGCCCATTTTGAAGCTTCTTTGATATGCTCCGCACCAAGCTACCCAGAAACTTAAGGTCAAGAAGTTTGATTTTGGCCTTATTGTTAGAATCCATCTTCGAATTTGGGTACTAGGAGTATTGGACTGAAGAAGGGGTGTTGGATGTGTGGGGAGCCACACTACCAGCGCGACTGCCCTATGGAGAGGACTAGAGCTTCCAGATCAGCTAGACCCTCTATCGTGGGAGATATAGGCAAGGCCCATCGAATTCATGTAGCAATGAATAACCACTAGATAGAGCATCATTCGACTGTGCTCGAGACGACAGGCACTATCGCTGACCAGACCCTTAGTATTTTGATAGATCCCGGTGCTACCAAGAGTTTCATTTATGGTGTAGCGCTAAAAAGAGATTAAGTTAAAGCAAGTCGAACAGATGAGTTTAACTTCGTAGAGATGGATTTGGGAGCCAAACAAAAGGTTGGAGGAAGGGTTATGGGTTGTACCCTTAACCTGGGAGAGTTTTTCATGAGGGCCACCCTATACGTCACAATCTTAGGATCTTATGACATCATGATTGGTATAGACAGGTTGGAATCGCATGAGGCGATAGTCAACTGTAAGATGAAACAATTGACCTTGGTCGGTGATGAGGGACAGAGACATGTGATTGTAGGTTTGAACCAGGGAGTCTCCCTGAGGTTCATCTCTTCCTTGCAACTTTAGAAGAGCATGCGCAAGGGGTGCAAGCTTTATGCGATCCTTGTGTTAAATGAGAAGGGAGTAGAAGAAGGTATAGAACACCTTCCAGTGGTGAGAGAGTTTACAGATGTATTTCCAAAGGAGTTACCTGGGATGTTGTTGGAGAGGGAATTGGAGTTTACTATAGACCTAAAACCAGGAACTGAACCGATAGCGAGAACACCTTATCGGACGTCAACCCCGGAATTACAAATGCAACTGAAAGAATTGTTGGACCTGGGACTGATACATCCAAGTGTGTCACCATGGGGTGTGCCAGTTATTTTCATACAAAATAAGGATGAGTCGTGGAGGCTCTGCATTGACTACCGTCAATTGAACAAGGCCACGATCAAGAATCAATATCCATTGCTGAGGATTGATGATTTGTTCAATCAAATGAAGGGCGCGACGGTGTTCTCAAAGATCGACTTGTGATCAAGATACCACCAGTTATGGATTAAGGAAGATGACATCCCTAAGAACGTCTTTAAGATGAGGTTTGGACATTACAAGTTTACTATTTTAGCATTTGGACTGACAAATGCCCCAGGGGTATTTATTTATTGGATGAATGGGGTGTTCCATGAGTACTTGGATAAGTTCATCCAAGTATTCATTGATGATATTTTGATCTATTCTCAGACAACGAAGGAGCATGAAGAGAAATTGTGCTTGGTACTACAATGTCTACGAGAGCACAAACTATATGGGAAGTTGTCCAAATGCTCTTTTTATCAATCAAAGATTCACTACTTAGGGCATGTCATCTCTGGCGAAGGCATCGTCATGGATCCAGCCAAGGTTGAGGCTATTATGGAATGGACTGTGCCGATGAATGTCCCGGAAGTGCGTAGCTTCATGGGTTTAGAAGGATACTATCGACGATTCATCGAGGGGTTTTCGAAGATAGCAAATCTGATCATAGAATTGCAGAAGAAAAACAAGAAGTTTGTTTGGACCAAGAAATGCACGGAAGCATTTCGGAGGCTCAAGGAGTTGTTGACAACAACACCGATACTAAAGGTCCCAGACATGGATGCAGACTTATTGGTATACATTGATTCATCCAAGGAAGGCTTAGGCGGTGTCTTGATACAAGACAGACATGTGATCACTTACATCTCGAGGAAACTGAGAAGGCATGAGGAGAACTATGTGATGCACAATTTGGAGTTGTTAGCCATCATGTATGCCTTGAAGGTTTGGAGACACTACCTTGTTGGACGAAAATTTGAACTAAGGACTAACCACTGTGGAATACAACACATCTTTATGCAAAGTGACCTAAACGCGTGACAACAATGTTGGTTGAAATTGCTTAGCGAGTACGACTTCAAGATTACTTACATAAAAGGAACAACAAACTGAGTGGCAGACGCATTGAGTCGGAGACCGCACATATTTTCAGTGCTTCCTCTTCAGATGAATCTACGTGAAAAGATTCTAAACTTACATCATGACGATGACTGGCACAAAGAGGTCGAGGGTTTTATTGGACTAAACAAAATGATGGTACCATGATTTGAAGGATTTTCATTTGATAGCGATGGTTTATTGAGGTTTAAAAATTGGATTTATGTACCACCAAACAACGAGTTGAGGATGTTGATCCTGAGCGAGGCTCATAGAGAAGTTTACATGGCTCACCCCAGAGTCATGAAGATGAGGGTAGACCTTAAACCCTTATTCTTCTGGAAGGGAATGAAGGTAGACATAGTCAACTATGTGGCCAGATATCTAGAATGTTAGTAGGTAAAGGCTGAACATAGACACCCAACAAGATTACTACAACCACATGCTATTCCATAATCAAAATGGGAGGTTATTTTGATGGATTTTATTATTGGATTTCCATTGACGGCAAGGAGACATGACTCGATTTTTGTAGTAGTAGACACTTTGATGAAGAGTGCTCACTTTATTCCTATTCGTACAACGTATCAGGCACCTGACATAGCTAGAGTTTTCATCAGTGATATTGTGAGGCTGCATAGCATGCCTAAGAGGATTATATATGATCGAGGATTAGTGTTTACTAGACAATTTTGGATGAGTTTCCAAGAGGCCTTGGGAACCCAACTTAACTTCAGTACTGCATATCACCCAGAGACTGACGGAAAAAATGAACAAACAAACAAGATCTTGGAAGACATGTTGCGCATGTATGTAATGGACCAACAAAAGCATTGGGAATAATTCTTGCCATTGGTGGAATTCGCTTATAACAACAGTTACCAGAGCACCATTAAGATGGTACCTTTCGAGTTTATTTATGGGCGACCGTGTCAGGCACCTTTGACTTGGGATCGAATTGCAGATAGGATCCAAGTGGGACCAGAAGTGATCCAAGAATTAGAAGATTAAATGAGAACTTTAAGACAAAGGATCAAAGAAGCGCAGGATCGACAGAAGAGTTACGATGATGTGTGCCATGTCGACCATAGTTATGTTGTGGCGATCTAGTCTTTTTACGGCTAAAACTGCATAAGAGTTCAATCTAGTTTGGAAAAAAAGGGATAAAGTATATATTAGGTTTGTGGGATCCTATGATATTTTGGAAAAGAGAGGCCTATGGACTGATGACTAGACATGCCTTTCTTGAGGCGTATGCATGATGTATTTCATGTCTCTGTTGAGGCTTTATGATTAGTGATCCTTCACATGATTTGACTTTATAACCTTGCAGGTGTTGGATGAGGGTGTACTCACGACTGAGCCGATCCGCATCTTGGATCATCACATTCGATAGCTATGACATAGAACAATAGACCAGGTCAAGGTCAAGTGGGACAACTATAGTCTACACTCGACGACCTGGGAGGATGCATATGATATGCGACAATAGTTTCCATTTTTTTCATAGACTTATGATACTGTGATACACTTATTTGGCATTTTTTTACTATGAAACTTCAGGACGAAGTCTAGACCAAGAGGGGGTGTATGTAACATCCCGCTCTGGTGCACTGAGCAAACTTATTGTTATAGGACACATTCTTGAGAGTGATCTAGATTATTATGCTATTAAAACATTTGATTTTGATTATGAGGCATTATGGGTTGATGACATGGTTTAACTGCATTGACATAGACATGTGCTATTGACTTAGTTTTACTGAGTGTCTAGGATTTTGGACCTCGAGGATGCAGAGGCATCAATTGAACCCCTTGGACTCCGGATCGAGTCAGGGAAAGTACCATTGGGGTTTGATTGTTTTACTGTGATATTAGTGCATCTGATTAGATGATATGATATGGATATGTTCTGACATGATTTGTTGATGATGCAGGCTAATGATAGCTTGCCGACCAAACTCACATGTGGAGTAAAGGGGTCACGCACGACTACCAGATATGTTGAGGGAGAAGTGTGGACAACAACCCTGCCACAATATACTAGCACTTCCACCATGGATAGAACTGTAGGTTAACGTTTACCTAGTTTGAGAGGACCCACGATGCTGTGAGGGAAGACTATGACAATCGCTCACGATGATTCGAAGGGGCGTGCAATAAGACGAGGGCCTTATTCTTTAGAGGTCCTTAGTCTCCCAGAAGTTCACCTGGCGGAGTGTTGACTCCAGGGGTTATTGATGTCTACCAAGTGAGTCAAGAGGTGAGTGGTACCCTTGGAGCACGTGGTGCATCCTGAAGGGCATGTTGTGTAAGAAAAATGGAGAGTGGTGAGTGGCAACCTTGGATCACGTAGTGCGCCCTGAAGGGCACATTGTGCAAGGGAACATATGAGGCGAGTGACACCTTGGAGCACCTAGTGCCTCCTGAAGGGCACATCACGTTGTTGATGATAGAGGAATGAACCTAGATGGCCTTAAGATGAATAACGTGTTAAGAATAAAAACAAAAAAACCAATTTCCCCTAGTTAATTGTTGTCCTGTACGAAAATTTAAGGTTTAAGTCTAAACTATGCTAGTGGTAAAATTTTATCCCTCCATAAAAAAATATAAAAATAATAATTATGACCTTAGTTAAAATCTTGTAATACTAAGGGAATAAGAAATTTAGTTTATTCATAAAATAAAAATAAAAATATGTTGGAATCAATTTTTCTATCTTTTTGATAATTTAAAAATACTAATTAAATGATAAAAGGGAGAAAGGGTTAAAATTTCGCACCTGCCTTTTTGAGTTCTAATTAAAAAGGGGAAAGAGGGAAAATCTAAAATATTAGGAAACTAGGAAAATAGGTAAACATAAAAAGGGAAAAAGGGAACATAAGGGAAAAAGTGGAAAGTCAAACTTAGAAAAGTATCTACCATTTAAGAGCTTTCTAATTTAAACTGAACAAGAAATTTAATAAAAAGGAAAGTTATTAAAACATGTAAGAGATTTTGGGGACACTTAGGAGTGATTCTAGGAGTAACTCTAGGTGTGTGAGGGAAATAAAGATAATTAATTTATGGAGTAATGAAGGGGATGGGTGACACTTGTACGGAGAAGAATTTTGAAGAAATTAATTATAAAAACTTAACTAAAAGAGAAATTTGGAAGGTAAGGAACCATGAAACTCTATATAATGAAGGGAGGTGATGGAGGTTGGATCATCTTCTGTTTGCGTAATGTTACGCTGTAGAAATATCTACTTGACTGATTAACTTGTGGGGGTTGGGATACTCAGCTCGGTGATGAGTGGTAGCTCATCCTTGCGAGGTGAGCTGGGAGCTAGAAAAAATCTCTGGATAGTGTGTGTGTGGCCCCTTTGCATCTTAGGGGGCTAAGGGGAAAGAAGAGTACCCCTAGCATTGGCTAGGAGGTACTAGTGAAGTCTGGTTGGTCGGCAAGCGGGAATTGCATGGAGCGTGTGGGATGCCCACTCAAAGTGGGTGAATAGACAATGATACACTTTCTTCATTTTGTATGGTAAATTGTTTTCTAACATATGCTTGAATCTGCATTTTTACTTGGGTAAGTGAACTGATTGTCTAGATGGTTTTTCTGAAATTTCTTATCCTAGCTCGATGATAGATTGACTTCCCTGGCTTCATTTCCCTGCACGTCTTGACCACCTTGCTGTTTTGATTTTGATCTTCGTGGTTGTTTACCCTTTGTCCCTAGCTCACCAGTCCTTGCTTGAGAAGTCGGCTAGGAGCCTGATCTACGGTCGTCACCTTAGCGTTAAAAGACCTATGGATCTCAACGCCCTGCTTTTCTATGCGAGGATGATGAGCGAAGGATGAACCCGTTAGCTGGCTACCTTTGATGTTTGTCCCCGACTGATTGTTGATTCTGCCATCTGGAAACGTCCTCTGCATCTGGATTATCTGGTGTCCTGGTTGGTTTTCTCTATGCCTTGACTGATAGAACCCCTACAATCTTTCCATGACTTTTCCCATTGGATCCTGGCATTTCTCTTACTGTTGTCTACATTGTATTGGTGTTATGGAAATGGAAAATGAATTCATTTCCCTGTCTGTGTTTTGCCAACGTTTTTCCATTTTAAATGATGACAACAACATGAAGTTCTTTCTGGTGCGTTTTGGGCACATCATTTTGCATCTTTAAATACAGGTAACATTGATTGTTTTTCTGGTGTGTCCCTATACACGTTTTTCGTAAAAACGTGTATGATTTTGCCGTCTATATGACCATGATTTTGGGTGTATCCTTGTACACGTTTTTCTTGTAAAACATGACTAAGTTTTCTTCCCTTACCCACGATTTTTCTTTAAAACGTTGCGTGAGCTGGCCGCAGTTACCCACATTTTTTTTTTGGTTTAAAACATTTTCTTGAGCTTGCTGTTTTTGCTCAGGAATTTAGCCCTTTCAATTCATAACATACCTACTTTGAATGACCACGATTTTGGAATTTAAAAATAGATTGTGTGATGTTGAATTCACCCACATTTTTATCTTTTCAATTCATCAAATTACTTGTTGTGAATCGACCACTTTTTCCTTTAAAAACGGATTTGTGTTTTGCTGTTGAAGTGCCCACGTTTTTTCTTTTAAAGGTTGACATAGATTGTTGTTGAAATGCCCACAGTTTTTGCCCAATAAATGTGGCTGAGATGTTGTTATTTTATCACGATTGTTACCCAGATTTTATTACCACAACTCTTACTGTCACGAATCTACCTCGTTGTTTTCGCGATTGGGCACCACGACTTTATTCCGGCTATGAAATATTATTATTGACAAATACAAATTTCATTGATGGCACTTCATTCTTAATGTACAACCACTGGCTTGATGGCATCACGAATGTAATTCTGACACTGCAATTTTAATTACTGACAAGTGTGAATTTATACTTCGTTTACTGTTACACAATTTTTATTCATTTCTATTACACCGATTTTATTACCATGACATGCCATTAAGGATGGTTGTGTTTACTTCCTTAAGGACAACGTTTTTCCATCAAATTGTTGATTGAGATTGTTGTAGTATGACCATGAGTTAATCCTTATGCGGTTGTATTGTCCTTCTTTCTCTGGAAATTGAGTGTACCCAATGTTCTCGCTGCAAAAATTAATTGCTACAACGATGTTGTTAGTCAAGCGGTTCCTTCTTTATGTGAATAGACAGTTAGATATTGATATAATTAATATAGATAGATGGCATGTGTAATTAATTGTTTACCAGTGTCATATTTAGCAATCTTCTTGATATAGCTAGTGTGGTTATATATCGTTAAGTGATAATTAGATTGTAATTTGGGATTATTTTAGAATTGCCCATTTAGATTGTGATTAACGGTTAAATGAGATTAGTGAGTATTGCCCCAAGTAGAGATTAATCTTGCTAAATTAAGGCAATACCATATTATTTGTCAATGTCATATAATTTTGATTAAATGTTATACTTTCAAGGAAATGTTGTAATAGTATAGTGAGTAAATGTTATATCTCTTTCAATCAAATCACTGTGTTATGATATTAAGTTTTAATGCCTAGCCTATGATATTTTCTCTACTGATCATTTAGTGGAATGACCAGTTCTACCAGTTAAATGTTATATAGTAACAAGTGTTAATGTCTTACACGTCATTCCCAACTATGATTGCATTAAGGATTGAATTGATGGTACGTTGATGACCCAACTATGATTTAGAATTGCTCACTTGATACACTTTTAATGTTTGTACTTGTTATGTGAGGCTTGTTGTCATAATGAATAGGTTCGTCACACTTTCTTTCTGCAATCCCATTTTGCTGGGGATTATAAGGCACAATCAACTCCCTCTTAATCCCATAAGCCCAACAAAGATCATCATACTTGTGGGAGTCAAACTCTTTTCCAATGTCTATTATGAAAACATGGATATGTCTACCTACCTAATTCTCAACAATATTCTTAAAATCCTTAAATTTACTGAAAGATTCATCTTTAGTTTTCAGAAAATAAATCCAGGTTTTACAATAACAATCATCAATAAAAATGATATAATAAAGATAACCATTCATGGACAGAGCAGTCATAGGTACACATAAATCAAAATGAATAATATCTAAGATACCATTGGTTTTTCTATTATGGCAAGAGTAATATTTCTTTGTATTTTTACCAAGAGCACAACCTCTGCAGATACTATCATGCTCAAAAAAAAACAAATTGGCATACCTGTTACCATATTTTGCAAACCTGGGAGAGCATTATAGTTGATATGTCCAAAAACTTTGTGCCATAGTTCTCAGGGGTTATCATCTAATGAGATAATGCTTGAATAAATTGACCAATGACTTTGTAAATTCAACCTTCTTGAGCTCCGATTTTCATAGATGAGCTCATAATTTCATTTGAAGGCCAAATAAGAGAATTTCCTTTAGAGAAGGCTACTGAGTACCATTTACTTTTTAGAGCTGCAACTGAGATAATATTTTTCTTTAATCCATGAACATAAATATTTTTTTCAATATGAAATACATTACCCGACTGAAGTTGAAATGATGTTGATCCAATTCCTTTGACGTCATAAGTTCCATAATCACCCAATTCTACCTTCACATTGAACTTCTTATCTCAATAGTTCACAAGGTTTTGTTTGAAGCATATCATGTGCATGGAGGCCCCACTGTCCACTAACCAAATTTCTTTCGATTTGGTGATAATACCAGAGAGATATGAAACAAGATAACTTTCTCTGGGTTGTTATTGTTCTTTAGTAGAATCTCTCGTTCTCTTTCTTTGAGGCTCTTCTTCCTCACTTGCAACTGAAGCATGGAATATGCCTTTCTATTTCTGCTATGAAGGAGGGTTCCTACAATATTTTTCATAATGACCTATCTTGTTACAGTTAAAGCATATTACTATAGACAAATGAGAGTGAGAGTGAGAGTACTTACCTTGGGGTTTCTTACCATTTCCTTTGTGATGAGGAAATGTCTTCTGTTTCTTGGCTTTAACTGAAAGAGCATGGTCTTTCACCATTGAGGGTTCATTTATGTTTTTTTTTCTATCCTCTTCTTCTAGGAAATTATGCCATAATCGCTCGAAGTTGGGTTGAACTTATCTTTCATTGACTGATGAAAGAAATGTCTCCCATGATTCAGGAATACCTATCTACTGTTGTTTTTACAAGGTCATCAACATCCAATGCAACTCCAATTGCTGCAAGATGATCTCTTGTTTGGGAAATTTTGGAAAATAAGGAAGAGATGGTTTCATCCTTTCCTATATTTAATGTACGTAATTGTTTCTTTAAAGTCATATTCTGAGTTGGGGCCTTATTTTCATATATATTTTATATGGAATCAAAGCATTCCTTAGATTTCCTTAGACAAGAAATAAGATGCATCATGTTGTCTTTAGCTGAGTAAAAAATCATCCTCTTGGCTTTTTCCTGCCTCTTCTTATAGACTACTCTTCCTACATTTGAGGTAGGTTCTTCCATCACCCTGGTAACCAACTCATCCATTTCACCTTCTTCTAGGATATTAAAAACCCTAGCCTTCCAGGCATTGAAGTTTGAAGCCCCTTCAAGACTATATTCTTCTTTGACTGAAGATAAAGCCATACTGAAAACAAGATCTGATATCAAGTGAGCTTATTGCTAATCTGCAAAATAAACCGTTAAGTGTGGATCTACGTAGGCTCAAAAGTCTGCCAAAATTGAGCTCTTTTCATGCCCTAAGCTCTGAATACATGTTAGAATTTTAAGGGAAATCTAGAAACATAAATATCATTTTAATTTTATTTACTACTATAGTTTTGGATTAACAATATATTCACAATTTCTGATGTCAAACCAATAACATAAATAACACAATGGATCTGAATATTACCTTAGAAAAAAAAATAACATATTTACTTATTGTGCTTGCTGTTGTCCTCTTTTGTGTATGCTCAGAAAAATCTTTATGGGTCATGGATCAAACCCTCAAGGGTATATTTCATCATGATCTTGTGAACAATTTTTCCAATAAGAACTTTAGGGAAATATCAAAAAACTAGCTAGCATACCAATAATTAAGTAAAAGGATGAAAAAAGAACGCCACTGTCCATTCTAGAGGATGAAAAGAAGCCACCAGCATCCTCAAAAAAATATGTCCAAGAATATAGGACTTCTACAGCAATAGGAAGAATTAGGTAGCAGTTTTAGGGCTACCTCATCAAACCCTAAAGGATGTAGGATAGGTAATATACACAGGTCACAAAAGGAGGACAGTGGAAACAACATGTGGCACCAACATTGAAGCAACAAAAACATAAGGGTGATGGAATCAACAATAAGATAATGATAGGATGGAAGGGAAGAGAGGAGGGGCCCATAGCCTATACCCAACAAGAGACTAATACAAAGGAGGGCCACACCACTATACCAACAAGATAAATGGACCAAGGAGAGAGCCATGCCACTATACCACTAAGAGAAAGATCCAAGGAGAGAGCCACACCATGGGTGAATAAAGAGGATTATTCAAGGAGAGAGCCACACCCTATACCAACAAGAGAAATTGACCAAGGAGAGAGTCACACCACTATACTAGACTAAACAAGAAGGAGATGCAAAAAAACCTCATACCAAGACTCGGTTTAAAGGAAGGAGAATGAGTGAGAGAGTGAGGGGTGAGGTCTCTCTTTTATAGTTTACGTGGGTAGGTTAGGGTTTGCAAATTATCTCTAATTTTAGGGTTAGATTAAAACCCAACAATTAAAAAATTAATAAAATATTAAATGTTTAAATTATAAAACCCAAAGTGAAGGTGACTACCAAATAACCAAACCACATAAACATTGAGGGTGTGGCTCAAGAAAGGGTTGAAAATATAACAAGGTCAAAGGAGGTTTTTCTTATTTAATGGTAGAATGTCCACAAAGGTCTGATGATATAACTTATAATATTTTATCATCCCATCATCAGAGGAAGATCAATGATGTGATCATGTCCTTCTTATTAACTGCTCATAGGTCTCATGGAAAATCCCGAGAGAGAAGAAGATCATACAACATCATGGATTGGTACTTAACCAATAAACTTCCTATTCCTAGACCGAGATACCCCATAATGCAGCTCGGGGCCCTAGATCACAACTAGGGTTTTATCCACCAAGGTACACAACCAATGATTTTATTTTCATTTTTTTCCAATAATAATATTTATCTCAGATATTGTATCAACATTTTAGACTTTAAACAAAATAGGATAAATATAAGTATTTTAGAGCTAGAATGACATCTCCTCACATCACTGATCATTAGGAAATTCACGATAAACAAAGGCCCCTGCTTCGAGACATAGATCCTCCTTTGAGAGCTTGTAAGAAATTGTATTCAATTCTGTGTAAACATGAGCACATGGGTACCAATCTAGCTTGCCCAACAAATCATGAATCCTATTTATCAATGGTTGAAAGCACACAACCTGAATATGCACGTTTTCCTTGACCTAGTCTAATACCACATGTGAGTCTCCAAATATCTTCACTTTCATCAAGTTAAGAGAGTTGACAAGAAATATAAATGCCCATAGTGCAGTTAGATATTCCTTCATATGTGATCCTCTCCTTGGTGTGTATCTGACCTCAAAGTGATGGTATACTAAAATATACAGAACCAAAACCACTTCGCATTGAGGAGGGTTTCCTTGAATTTCCCCATCAAAAAAACCCCAATGGGTACCTTCAATTAAATGCAACATTTTGGTGATTCTCCTGTTTACTATTTCTGGTTCTTTCCTAAACTTTACAACCAACTTGTGAACCTAACCAACAAATACCTCGGGAGGGATGAAATTATCCTGAAAAATAATTAAGTTCCTTAACCACCAAATGAAATACACAGATAAACAAGGTAACACCTGTACCTCTCCAACTACTCCTTCCATTCTCCACATATCCAACCATTCTTCCATACTTCCTTAAAGGAATATTTGAGTAATTTTCAACTACATACCCACTTTATTACATACCTTTTTAGAAAAGGGACATTCAAAAAACAAGAGAAATTCCATTTCATAGTCCAATGAACATAAAGAGAAATGACTTGGCCTAATCCAAACACGATGCAAACCTACATCCCAAGTGAGAATTTTCCCTTCCATAGACAACCAAAATAGGACTCTCATTTTTTATGGGGCATGCCACTTCTAGATCGTTTTCCACCATCAAGGAAACCATTAGCCAATGCCAAATACCTGAAATTTACAATATAGGAACCTTCTTTAACTTTTTCCCCTGACTCAAAGAGTCGCTTCATCTTCCTCTAGAAATATAAAATTTGTTTTAAGGATGCCTCTATATACATTATGTTCCTCTATATACATTCAAATGACCTATGATATCCATCCATTGTCACATTGCATCCCTTAATGAAAAAACTCCCATAATATGGATTCTTCCAACCAACTCCTCAAAGAACTTGAATTCCCTAGCCGAGCTTTCCCAAGGGTATTTCTCAACCTAGATACTCCTTCCATCACACACTCTCCATTCCATCCTTTCACCTATCAAATCAAAATCATCAACCATCACTTTCTAGCCTATATAACTCATTGGAATTGCTATCCTAAACGACCAAAACCATTCTTTTATGGAATTTCCAACCATATGTTTTTAAATTAAAACTCTTCCCCACAACATCCTATTATGTATGAGTCTCCACAAACTCTTTGCAACCAAATATTTACTAAACCAAACCAGGTTATAGATACCCCACCCTCCAAGATCCTTTGTCATAGCTAATCACGTCCATTTTACAAGAGGGATTCCTTTGACCTGCTTTCTGCCTAACCACAAGAAACAAAAATAGGATTTACAAATATTTTATAGAATACTTGTGGGAATATTCACAATAGTATCCCAATACACTAGTATGATACACAAAATTGACTTTATTAGGACCAACCGAACTCCACGAGAGAGAAAATGGTTCACCCACAGATCAATCCATTCCAGGATTTTTATAAATAACTAGAGCCAATATGAATAACCATAAGAATTTGGCTTGAGCTCAAAGCGAATTATCCTCTAACTTCACCACCAAACCCAGGGGAATCATAGACAAAGAAAATTTCTTAAAAAATGGGCTTCAGGAAGTAAGAATACCCCCCGAGAGGCTAATCGAATCTAAATAAAAAAAGTAGCAACCCTTTAACCAGGGTCTGAAAACCTCTTCGAATTTTTCCCAGAACACATAAACTCCTGAATTAAGATGACATCCAACTTCTGCAATTGCACAAACCTTTTGATGGCTAAGCTTTTTTTCGAACCCCCAACCCCTCCAATGTTTTAGGAAAGAAATATCATATGTAACCTTATCCCAAGCCATCTCCTCTCTAAGGGCCCGAGTAATCGTTGACTGCTTACAATTGTTGATTTCCTTCTTAGCTTGTAGTTTTTCATTTGAAAAAAATGTTTCCTTAGCACCTACCCTCCTGAAGCCTTATCGAAAGCCGAACCCACCCCAAACTCCCATAGAGGTCTAAGTTTTACTTTTTCCCTAAGGAAGTAATTTGATTTGACTGATGACTTGAAAAAACCAGTAGTTGATGAGTCATCATAAGAGGGAAGGGAAGACATAGGACAAGGATCCACATTAGAAGGAATACATTCACGCAATGAAGAGGATGATTGTACCTTTGCATGTGGAGGGAAAGGGAACTTCCTAAGAGAAATAACCTTTTCAACTTCTGAAAAAGGGAGGGGAGGGAGATTGATAGGTGTCACCTACTTAACAACAATATTGCATGCATGACTGTTATGATTAGGAGACAAATTATTAGATTTTTTTGAAAATGAAAGGTTCAAGCTCAGAACCCTATGTATCATCCCAAAATGAGCATCCTATGAGGAGGAAAACCATGACATTTCACTTGTATTAGAATTTTTATTACTTATGTATTCTTCACTAACAGTCTTTTCACCTTCGTAGTGAAAATTTTCCTTTGGAACCTTCATTTTCCATATATTTTCGAATGGAAGAAACTGGGAAGGATGTATACAACATTGTTCCTGATGGTGGCCAACCTCATGGAAGCCATAACACCTAAAAGGAACCTTCTTGTAATCAATTCTCTGGTTCCAAGTAAATTTGTTCCACACTAGTTCAACATCAACAAGTAAACCCTCCTGCATGTCCACTTTGACTTAGAGACAATCCCATATTTTATCCATATTTGTTTTCCACTCCCATTCGAAACTCCATAACTTTCCTATTTTGTTCCCAATTTCCTTCAACACCTTTGTTGGGGTCCTATAATCATAGGTAACTTATTTCTTTATCTTCCTATTTGGCGTTGCCCCCGCGATGAATACATCTGGGTTACTGGTCTCGGTTGATTTCATTTCCCCCTCCATCCATTTTTCCCGATCCTTCATCACCTTGCTTCATTCTTTATCCACCTCTTCACCCTCACTCCCTTGTCCATTTGTCTGATTGGCTACATATCGCCCGCCACTCATCCTTCCATGAATAAACAAGCTTAGGCTAAAAGAAAAAAACAATAGGTTAATAATGTTAGTAATTAAATTTAGTATAGTTAGATTAATAAAACCATGTTGAACTTGTTAATAATTAATTAATTAATAATTAGTAGTTAAGTTAGTTGTTTAAGTTAGTGTTTTATTAATTAAACATTAAATAAAAATTAAGTAACAAAAATAAAAGAAATAAAATACATATAAATTAAAAAAACAATTAAATTGTTGTTCCTGAGTTTATACTTTAAGGCTGTAAAGTATACCGTTAAGGCATCCGTAAAGGTAAAGGTAATTAAAGGATAAGAATAAAAAAGAAGGTTAAAGAAAAATCAGTTTCTCAACTGCCTCTATCTAGCTTCCCATTGTTCTTGGATGTTGATATCTCTCTCAATAGCAGCCCATGAACGTTCTAATTCAGCCCAGTTAGTTGTTGTTTGCAGAATAGTATTAATTAGGTTTAAAGCAATACTGGTTTGATTCTGGAGACCAGGTTCTATGTTGGGTTGTCTATTATTTGGGACAGCCATGGAGAGTAAGATTTTATTTAGTTGTGAAAGAATTCGATAAATTGTTACTTCAGTTCTTAAGAGATGAGAATAGGAAAATAGTTTTGAAATTCAAAATAATAACATAAATACAGTTGAGGCCATTTCCTGGACTTGAAACAATTTGAGAGTCGTAAAATAATAAAGAAATATTACTGAAAAATATGAGGCTTTAATCACGAAAGAATCTCATATTGTAACAGGAAATAAAGAAGAAAACAAGATTTCTAATGAAGTGTTAAATCTCATGGTTCAAATGATCTACAGGTCTTAAAATTATTGATAGCAATTTCAGAGGAAAATTTGTAAATAATTTGATAACCAAATCAATCCAAACTATAGAAGATGTATAAAATAAAATTCAAATTGATCATTCATTAGAAAGACATTGTAAGAGAAACATAGAAAAATATGGTAAAAAAGGTTAAAGAATACATAGCTACAAGTTGGCAAGATTCAAAATCTCGTCTGTATCATATATCACAGTGGATTGGAAAACTTTTTATACAATCGTCTCTCTCCAAAAAACCAAAAGACCTTTCTTAGTTCTCTGAAAATATATTTATACATGATCATCAAATATTTTCCCATTGGTGATTAACCAACTTCCTAAGATTACGGTTACAGGGATGAATAATGTCAAACCGTTTACATTTCTTTTCTAACTGCTTTATTATTCTAATGATGAAAATATTCAAAAGAGTATTTTTATGTTTGTGTTGACGAACTTCCTTCTTCTGCCTCAAGACAACGAATACATTTTCCCAAAAACTTCACCAAAACTATAGGAACATCTGGTATCTCTTTTGCCTTAAATATGAAGAACCTTTTCTATAATTCGGGCAAACAATCTTCAATTATCTTCCTTGTGAACTTAATAGTTTGCAACTTTAAGTTCGGTATCACTATCCATTTGTCGATTTCGGTGACATTGATTACCTTAATTTTTGGGATCTCCAACTTCATTTCCTCCAAATCTTCCTTGAACTTTAGCTGGTGCTTGACAATGTTAATCTCTCCTAATAGCCCAGGACAATCATTTTTTCCAATATCCAATGAAGTTTTTTCTAAGAGATCGAAAATTCCTTGACAATCATCATTGACATCTCTGGTTATTCTTTTATTTTCTGCCAGGTCTACTTCCCACACTTTGAGTATTACATCTCCTTTAACCTATTCTGAAATGGATAGTTTTTGAATCTTTTCAACCTATTCCTTTGTTAAAAGTGCTACTACTTTTTGGAAAGTCATTCTGGTTTCTTTTACTTCTCTTTCTTTCTGGAGTACATTCTCCAAAGATTTATTTGTTTCCTGAAAGTAATTTTGGACAACTTCCAGATTTAAAAAAACTTTTTGTTGTTCCTCTTCTATCTTCAAATGTATTCCCAATACCTGAGCCTGGAAAACTTCAAGCTCTAACACTTGATTTGAAATAGTACTAATCTTATCTTGTAATTTTTTATTTGCTTCTTCTTGCTTTAGGACCTGTGCCTGAGTGACCTGTATTATCTGTTTTTCTTCCTCTAAACTTGTTTTCATTTTCTGAATCTCTTGAATATCTTTTAATCTAGCTTGTTCTAGACCCTTTTTTATTTCCAAAATGATATTTCTTTTGGTTTCTTTCAATTTACCCTATAGCTGAGCTATCGTTTGGTCTTTTTTTTTCACCATAGTTGTCAAACTGCCCACAAAATATAAATTCACAGGCGCTAAAGCTCCCATCGTGCCTGCTATCTTTGTAGCAAATTCTCCATCTTTAAGTTTCTTTCCATCTATAATGACCCTATGCTTTTAACCATCCCATCTCCTCTTGGATGGATTTCCTGTTTCAAGATTGCTCTTCTCTTTTTACTGAAAATATAATATGATGAAGGAATCTCATCCCTAGAAATTGGCTCCAGATCACTGACATATAGAGATCCCTCGTGGTGGTTTCCATAAGTGGACTGCAATGGAGTCAAGGAAGTAATGGGACTTCCAAGTTCTGTTGATGTTGTTCCTCCTGTCTTTTCTGGAACATCTTTAGGGATTTCTGGGGATGTTTCTAGCTCCTTTCCCTTCCCTACCTCTGATTCTTTTGTCTGGGAAATTTTTGTGTCTTGTGAAGGTATTCCAGTCTCCTTCATATTGCCTTTGGCATTTTCTTTGTCCTGTATATTTGTTTCAAAGCCTAGGGGAGGCCCTTCCTTCTCTGGAGGTGGGGTCGTAGCTTCGACTTGCAAACTTTTGGGTAAACAACTTCACCTATGGCTCTGGAATGATGCGAAACCAATCTATGAGTCAGGTGGTAGGGCTTGTACTCTGTTCAATACCTCTTCATAGGATTTAACCTCCTTGAATACATCATCATAAACAAATGTTTCGTGCTCATAGGCTTTTAAATTACAATGCATCAAATGTTTGCTTACTAATTGATAGGGGTCATGCTTTCTGTGTTCAATATCTACCAATTTTACTTCTTCTAGTGATTCAACCTCTACTTTAGAATGGCCTAGATTCAGTAATGAAAATTTCCTGATATGTACAAGGAAAGTTGGCCATGACTTCTTCTAGGCTGCCTTTAGCTCTAATCCAATGCCACCTTTTACTATCTAGTGGGCTACCTCTCTACACACCAATCTGTCTGGTAGGAAATTAGGGAGTGCATGAGGGGGAATAGAACAACCATAAACCCTTATGTAGGAAAAATTCTCATCAATAAACTAGTCAGCTATTTCTTTAAGATTTTCTGTGACTGTATTAGAAATGCGAGGGGGTTCGCGTCCACAAAATATTTTATGCATCGAAATTATAACAAAATGACAAATTTCATAAAATGCGTCCTTAGCATTTTCTTCCCAAAGGGCAGAATGATATTCATGAATGGGTTCTGGACAGGTTAT
>JZKD02S0225894.1:31232-47711 GCA_000966675.3 Picea glauca
GTTGCTCGATTGGAGGTTGCCCCCTCGAAGAGGCCTGTGAACATTGCTTTCTGAATCAAAGTGTTATTTCTATTGCTATTCTTATATCATTTCTGTGTTATTGTGAAGATTATGCGGGATATTTTACTGTTATTTTTCCATTTCTAGCATTTTATTTATGTTCTGCATATTTTATATATCTGGTATCTTGCACACTCTTCTTTGGTGCCTTTTTCCGTGCCATGACTTTACGTTAAATAGAAAACCTGTCACATAAAAGGAGTGAATGAGCTCGTCTAAGTGCTTCTTGCGCTTGATAGAATGAAACAAAAAATGTTGCGAAACACATGCATTCAAACGCTCTCTTAATTCATTTAACAATGACGGGATTGACGCAGCTGACAAGAATTCAAGGCATTTAATGCGGTAGATATTTACTGAGATACACCTTAGTACCACATATCACTAGTTATTCTTTATTTAAGTGGCTGCATTTTGCTGCCTTTGAATTTTAAAGAAAACTTGAAACATTTTATTCAATCGGAAACCAAAACATGAATGAAACTCTAAAAAATGATTATCATTAATCATGCTTTGGAAAAAGGTTAATTTGTGCTAATCACAGATTAAGAGTCAAGATTTCTTTTTTTGGGATTTCGGGGATCGTGTTGTCGAAAGGTATGTTATCTCAAAATTCGATCTTCGAAATCGTGAAATCGTGACAAGGTTAATTAAGACTTAAACATTTTAGCAAAGTAATTGATTAATATTAAGCGTTTCAGGATTTCGGGGGTCGTGTTGACAGGAAGTACGTCATCGATGAATCCCGATTTTCGAAGTTGTGAAACTACGGTGTGTTTAAAAAAGGACTTACAATCATCTTAATTAACTAACTAATCAGGGTTAAGGGCAAAACAGAGTTAGTTCCGTTTAACACAAATTATGGCTCGGGATTTCGCGATTCAGGATTTCGGGGATTGTTTTGACAAGAGATGTGTTATCACTGAACCCTGAATCCTGAAATGCTTAATGATCAGCTTAAGCCCTAAATTTTTGCGTTAGAGAATTAATTAATTAGCATTTAAACTAACTCTCTTTCTTTCGGGAAATCAGGGATTGGGATTTCACGATTCAATTTGTATTGAAAAATATGTTTTCAACAAACCCCGAATCCCGAAAACTCTTTTATAGTTAATCTTAACTCCATTAGGTTTAAATCTTATCATGATTAAAATAATTTTATAAAAAAGATGTGTCGGGATTCTTATAATACTTTTAGGTTTTTGTCTTTTATTATTTAAATAATTAAGTTCTTCGGGAAATCGGTACCCTACATTTGGGAACGACAATGAAACTTGTGTTTTATGAAAAGCCGAAACCCGAAAATGGAAGGTTTAGGTCTTAGAGATACAAATTTTAAGAATTGTTTCAACATAGGCTCCAACTGGGGACCTCATCTCCTTGTGGGACGAGGATAACATGTAGACTTATTGCCTTCATTAGGTTAATGGGGTCAAGGGTTTATCCCAGCATAAATTGCTAAGGAAGGAGATACAGAGGAAAAAATAGATTTCATTTTTACTTCTGAAAATCTTTTCAAAGTTCTCATTTGTTGTAAACTCAGTTGCAGTCTCAGTCATGATCTTCTCCTTCTCATTACTGAAATTAAGTTAGCATTAAGATGATCAAAACAATCTTAGGAAACTCAACAGATTTTGTGGCTTTTGGCTTGCATCAAACGACGCAAAATTCATATTTTTAATTGGGGAGCCCTATCTGGACTTGGGATGCAGATCTGGTTTTGAAAAAACTGGTAACTAGAGTAGAGTGGTATTTAAGTATGACAACCTTACAGATACCTCAGATATTGCTTCACTACCAACGAGCCTGTTCAGTACCCCGGTAAAGTTATCTTTCCCTCTTTACTGAATTTCCTTTCACAGCTTTGAATGCTAATTATATATTTAACCTCAGATATTGCTTCACTACCAGTGAGCTTGTTCAGTACCCCGGTGAAGCTATCTATATTTTTATACTAGACGAGGGAAATCATTTAAATCAATTTCCTTTCATCATCTTTTGGACTAGATGGGGGCAATCAAATATGAATTTCCTTTCACCATCTGTCTTATATTTTAGTTTTGAATATGAAGCGAGGGCAATCAGTGGTACTTAATATACCAGGGGTGGTATCTGTGTAAAAATTGCAATGGAGGTTTGTCAACTTGTTTTGATTTCTCTAGACCAAGTTTTTCTCAACTTTCAAAACACCTTAGCCTATAGAGAAAAAGGGAAAGATTAATTTCAGGGGTCTTCCTTTGAGAAAGCTTAAATCCTCAGAAAAACTATTAAGATACCTAGGAGAGTTAGGATCAGCCTGAGTATAGCCTTGTTTATTCGGAGAGTAAGAAATATGAGGACTGGTATTACCGTTTAAGAACTGTTTTTTCAATTTCAAAAGTTAAGACGTAATCTCTTTTCCCTCTATGGGAAACCCGAAAAAGAAGCTTGACTCAGAACTGAGGGTAGAAAGAGGGGATGTAGAATGATCTAGAAGTTGAAAAACAGAGGTCATAAATTAAACTCAACTCTTGCAACTCTCTCTTAAATATTTTTACTTTATTTACCTCCTATCTTGTTCTAAGTGAAACCCTTAAGGCCTGGATTTTGAAAACACTTTTTTATTGACCTATCAAACTTACGAGATAATCAATGCACTTTTTGATACAAAATCTTTGTTTTCACAAAATAGACTTTGCTGGGACTCACACTTTGCCTTACCATTTTCGTTTTCCTTTTGAAATAACAGAAAATCTTATCTATCACCTATTTTTGGCAAATTTATCCTCTGCTTTAAGGCTGTCTGTTTTCTTCTTTTACTTGTCGGGCTATCAGCCAAAATCCTGTGAAAGAACAATTTGAAAAGTATCATGGTTTTAAGGAATTGGATAGATTAAGAATTTTGTATCCTTATTTCTAAAAGAGACATAAACTAATTTTATTTTATTTTTCTTTATTTACAAAATGAAAGTAGACTTACCAAAGAAAATTATTAAATAAAAAACTAAACAAAACAATATATACAGTGGGAATTCTGGAAATCAATTATTCCATATAATGTTTTAAAAAATGCCCAATGATGGGGGCGTTCAGGATTTTACCATCCAAATTTTCTAGCAGAAATGAATTCTTTCCTTCAAGAGATGCAACCTTGAATGGTTCGTACCAGATGTGATCAAATTTACCATTTTTTCCCGAATCCTCCTTCCTAGCATCCCATTTCAAAACCAAATCTCTGGGGAGAAATTTTCTGTCTTTGGATTTACAATCGAATAACAATTTCATGTCATCCTGGTATTTTTGTAGCCTTTCATCCACTTTTGCCCTGTGCTGTTGGACTTCAGTCAACTGATTTATCCTTCTTGTGAGAAGATTTGGTTCTTCCTTCTCATCTTGCCATAGTTTCATTACAGGAAGTGCTAGGTTTATAGGCAACACTACATCTGTCCCGTATACCATTTGGAAGGGAGAAGTGCCGATAGACTTTTTTGTGCCTATCCGATTTGTAGCGTATTTCAAATGCACATGCCAAGACTTTTTATTTTCACTTAACACTTTCTTAATTATACCGATTAAGCTCTTGTTTGAATATTCGGCCAAACCATTTCCCTAAGGGTAGTATGTTGTGGAGTGACCAAGCACAATATTATATTTTTGGCAAAAACTGACCATAGCCATAGATTTAAAAGCCTATGCGTTGTCTGTGACTATCTTTCTGGGACAGTCGAACCTAGAAAAAATATTTTCTTCTAAGAAATCTATTAGCACCAAATCAATAGCCTTTCTCGTTGGAATAACTTCCACCCATTTGGTGAAGTAGTCTGTAGTGGTCAGGATCCATCTGTGTTGAGCACTAGAATGAGGATTAATTTTTCCTATGAAATCTAATTCCCATTGCTGAAAGGGAGCTTCCGTTCTGACCAAAACCAATAGCATTGCTGGGAGTTTATGTTTGCCTTCAAAAATTTGGCAAGGGCTGCAAGCTCGTACCTTGGCATTGACGTCTGAGAAACGTTTGGGCCAATAATACCCAGCCCTTAGGATATTATAAGACGTATCCCTCTAAGCATGGTGTCCTCCACACACTCCTTCATGAAATTGTCCTATGACCTTTTCTGTTTTTGATTCGACTAGACAGATCAAGAGGAAGCCAAGCGAGTCCTTCCAATACAATTGTCTTTTGGAAATACAATATTTCACCGCATGTAGCTTCAAAATTCTGGCTTTGGATGGGGACAACTCACTTGGGAATTTCAATGTCAACAAGTAGGATACTATGTCCTTGTACCAATTTGATGAAGCAAATTTCCCTTCGATTCGGATTTCAACTATTTGTTCCTCAAGTTCATTCATGTCTACCCACTCTTCCTCCCCCTAAGAGTCGTTTATATCGAGAGCTATAAAATTGGATTCAGCTAAGAGTTTAGCTAAGCCTTTCTTCTTTACTAATTTTGTTGGTTTTATCTCCAAGTCGAACACTTGAATTTTGGCAAGCCATCGTCCTCTTTTGCCATCACTCTCTGCCTGAACCTAAATATCTTTTAGGGAGCTAGTAGGTACATATGCAATCAACTTAGAATGCAAAACATAGGTTCTAAAAGCCTTTAATGCTTTTACCATAGCATATTCTTGTTTTTCCGTTATATTATATTTGAGTTCGGCATCTCGGAGAATTTTGCTAAAAAAGGCTATCGGTTGCTCGAAACCTTCTTCGTTCTTCTAAAGGAGTACCGCAATGAGTGTGTGTTCAGAGGAAAATGAGAAAATAAGGAAATCCTTGAGATAATTAGGGCTCGCTAGTAGAGGTGCCTCACTTATAACCTTTTTGATGTGTGCAAAGGATGCTTTAGCTTCTGTTGTCCATTTCACTTTGTTGTCTTTCCTGAGCATATCTGTGATCAATTTCACGATTTCAGTGAAGTTTGGAATAAATCTTCTCAAAAAATTTATTTTTCCTAAGAATGACTGAATATCTTTCACATTTCTAAGAATACTTATTGTGTCTATAGCTTCAACTCTTTTAGGGTCAATTGTAATTCCATCTCGAGATACAATATGGCCTAAAAGCTTGCCTTCTTGCATAACGAAGTGAGACTTTTTAGAATTTAAGGACAGACCAAACCTGTGGCATTTCTCAAACGTCTTCTTAAGATGTATCAGATGATCTTCATTTGATTTAGAAAAAATAGTTAGGTCATCCAAATAAATAACTACAAATTTGTCCCGTTCGCCAACGAAAGCGATATCCATTGCTCGTTGAAAAGTAGCACCTGCATTCATCAAACCAAACGACATCTTATGATACATAAATGTACCCCAAGGAGTGGTAAAGGCTATTTTTTCTTTATTGTGATCACTGAGGTCAATTTGATTGTAACCTGAAAACCCATCGATCATCGACATCCTATTTTCTCCTACTAATTTTTCTAAAACATGATCCATTTTAGGTAGGGGGTAATTATCTTTGAGAGAGGATTTATTAAGGTTTTTGAAATCGACACACAGTCTAATTTCCCCGTTTTCTTCCTAACTGGGACCAGGTTTTCTACCCAATCAGAATATCTCAGTGGTACAATTATCTTTGCATCAAGGAGTTTTTTGACTTCCCATTCGATAATAGGTAATACGATGGGGTTGATTTGTTGGAGTTTTTTTTTAAAGGGTTTGACACCAGGCTTCATGGGTATCTTATGTTTGATCACAGAAGTGTCATAGGTTCTTATTTATTCATACTACTAAGAGAAAACCTCTTTGTACTTTCTAAGCAACTCCGTGTATTTATTTTTGGTTTCTGTAGATAGATATTTAGATAGTTTTACCATCCAAGGGTTTTCTTTAGTTCCTATGTCATAGTCCTCAACCTTTTCAGGTTGGGGCTGTAGGGTGGTTTTTGAAGGGATATCATCTTGATTCTAGAATCTTTCCAAGGGAATTAGGCCCTTGGGAATCTGGTTATTCTTAAGAACGAGCATTCAGTGATTCACAATTTTATCGTGAAACTCTTTAGAATCCTCCCCCTCCTGCATGATCCAAATGGGATCATTTTTATTTTCTTGATCAATATACGCTTCTACAAATTCATCTATTGATTCTAAAAATTTGCAAATATTTTCATCATCCTCAAAGAGTTGCTAATGCTGTATGTTATTCGGTATCGAAGGTCAATGTCTCATTTGTATGTGATACTTTAATTTAAACATGGTAGGAGGTGTGAAAGTTGATGATGCTTTGGCTAATGCATCCGCCTGTTGGTTTTCAGTCCTTGGGATGAAATGAACATTCATAGAGGAGAAGAAATTCTCAATCAGATTCCAGACACAATTCCTATAGGACCTCAACCTAGGATGTTTGGCCTGGTACTGTTGACTCACCTGTTTTATGATTAACTCGACGTCGCCAAAGACTCTGAGTTTCTTTATTTTCATCCTCCAAGCGGCTTCTAATCCTACCACTAAAGCTTCATACTCGCATACATTATTTGTACAATCCACATTCCACTGAAGCCTATATGAAAAGGGGATTAAGAATTGATCATCGGGATCCACAAGGAGTGCCCCAGCTCTAGCTCCAAGGAAAGATGAAGCACCGTCAAAATACATCTTGCATACACCAGTGCTATACACATTTTTTTTTTTCTTTTTTCAGTTTTTTCTTCTATACAACTTTCGTCTATATCTACTTCAAAATCATCATCAATAGATAATATACAATTTCCTAAATCTTGGTCAGCAATATATACATGATGATTATTTGGGTTATGTGGATCACCTACCGTGAATGCCAACCTAGTCTCTCTGCAAAGATGCATGTATTGTCCTCCAAAAATTGGAATTGTAGCGTATGTCATGCCCGGTTGGGGAGATCCTCCAAGATTGGCACCCCATGACCTAGATAATAGCATACCATAATTCGAAGGGATGTTGGTGACCAATACATCCATAATAATGCTTTTTGTAGGTATTTGTGCCAGAACTACCACCAGGTCTTTAATCATGCCTAGGCATTTGACCTTTCTTGAATCAAAAGAATATAAGTCACCATAGGGCCTTGTGATTTTGAGACCAAGTTTCTCCATAATGGCCTTTGGCATCACATTGTGGGATGCTCTAGAGTCTAGCATATAGTTATGGAGTAGGTGGTCAAACAAGGTTAACGTGATATAAAAGGGGGCTAGAGTGTCTCTCGCACCTTCGAAATGTCGACCTAAGACTATGTTTGGTTTGTCATCTTCTAAGTTGATGACATCGACCTGGCTTTCATCTTCTGAAAAGATAATCATTTTGGAGATTTGTTTTCTCTATATGGGATTTTTCGCCAGTTCAACAAGTGGGATAGGGATTTTAATTTTATTTATTTCATTTTCCAGATTAAAATTTCCCAGGGCCTTGTCGTTTTCTATGTTCGGGGCCTCCATTCCTTTCTTTTCATCTTTTCTTTGTGGTGCGAACTTGATTTCAATCACAAGATCCTGTGTTTTCTCGACGGGTGTTCTTATTGACTTTGACTTGATAGGCTGTGTGTTAGTAGTTTGTGTTTTTGCAGTTTTTTCCTTAGCAACTTTTAGTGCTTCTTTATCAGATTCGCCTCTAGGCAAGATTTTTTTTGTTTGAGCAATCAGAAGATTCTTGTTCCTAGGTCTTAAATTATATTTTTCCTGTAATTCGGCTATAATATCATTTGCGATACCTTGATAGGCCAAATTTTCAGATGTGTCATTGCTAACATTGTCTTCCGATGTAATTTCTTTATTTAAGGATTTTTCATAATCTTGTCTCTATAAATAAGGTGATTTATTATCGTCGCCAAGATTATTAATATCTTCATCAAGATATTCAAAATATTCTAGATATTCCTCTCCGATGAAGTTTTCACTTTTGAAGGGGGTTGGGATTTGTTGATCTTCATTTTTAATTACTTTCTGTGGGGCCTGAGGATCAGGATTCCTTCGAAAATCCTTTATAGGGAGATTGTCTCTTTTTGATTTCTCTAGTTCCATTTTTGAGATCTTATTTGAAAGTTATCTAATTACCCTAGCCATCTCGTTTATTTTATCCCCCGGGGATTTCCCTGATCCTGAGGGTCCACCTTGCTCTTTGAATTTCCTATTTTCTTTGTTCCCGGTTTTTATTTTTACTTTTAATTTCCTTGATGCCATCATGTTTGATTCAATCTCAAGAGCATCATCTTGCATTTTCATGAGATCTGCTGATCTCCTTTCTCTCAATAATAAGGTGAAATCGGGATCAAAAGGGCCAGCAAAAGTCACCTTTGCTGTGGGTTGTGAAGGTTTGACCTCAACCAGGATTTTATTATACAACTTGTTGAAGCTTTGTGTGAATTCTAAAACAGATTCTGAGTTTTTCTTTCTAAGGGCTCCAAATTCAGTCAGGTAGTAGAGGTGGTCCTTCCTGTCTCCCCATTGTCTAATAGAAGCACTTTCAAGTTCCTCGTAAGATCTTAGAGATCTGACTGCTAAGGATCGGAACCAGGTTCTCACCTATCCTTCAAAAGTTTGAACGAGGAGTCTAGAATAGACATCTTCGTGTTCTATTCCAAGGATGTCGGAAAATTGGTCAAAGAAGTTTATATGTTCTTGGGTGGTCAAATCTCCTTCCCCTGTAAATTTCAGAAGGCTTTTCATATAATTTTCAGGGAGATCATGTAGGGGAACTTGAAGGACAAGGGGAACATATCTAGCAGCTACTTTAGCGAAGATTCTAGGAAGCGGTACTTGGCCACCTGATGGTCTTCCTGGGGCACAACCTCCAGCTCCAGCACCTCCTTGTGCAACCATTGGTATATTTGAGGCTAAATCTCAGCTAAAAACTCAGCATTAAAATAATTCTTAGGATTTGGCGAGATCTTATACATTACTTGTATATGTTCTGGCGTGAATGAACCGACGATGACTCCTTGATCATTTAGGATGCTCCTCGTTGGGATGTTGAACTTTTCCAGGGCCCAACTGATCATATCATTGTATTCCACGAGCCGAGGGCGCGCGACGATCTTATGAAGCTCTGATTCTGCTATGTCCCAGTAGTGATTCTTAGAATCAATACGAGCATTCTTAAATTCATATTCCAGAAATTCAGAGATTTCAGTCCAATATTTAACGGAGTCTATAGCATGTGGCGTAGTGTTAGAGATGATATCTCCTTCCTGTGTATCTTCACTCTTCTTCGGTGCCTTTTTTGGTGCCATGACTTTACGTTAAATAGAAAACATGTCACAAAAAATGGATGAATGACCTCGGCTGAGTGCTTCTTGCGCTTGATAGAATGAAACAAAAAACATTGTGGAACACAGGCATTCAAACACTCTCTTAATTCATTTAACAATGACGGGATTGATGCAGCTGACAAGAATTCAAGACATTTAATGCGGTAGATATTTACTGAGATACGCCTTAGTACCACGTATCACAAGTTATTCTTTATTTAAGTGGCCGCATTTTGGTGCCTTTGAATTTTAAAGAAAACTTGAAACGTTTTGTTCAATCGGAAACCGAAACATGAATGAAACCCTAAAAAATGATTATCATTAATCATGCTTTGGAAAAAGGTTAATTTGTGCTAATCACAAATTAAGAGTCAAGATTTCTTTTTTTGGGATTTCAGGGATTGTGTTGTCGAAAGGTATGTTATCTCAAAATCTGATCTCTGAAATCATGAAATCACGATAAGGTTAATTAAGACTTAAATGTTTTAGAAAAGTAATTGATTGATATTAAGCGTTTCAGGATTTCGGGGGTCGTTTTGAAAGGAAGTATGTCATCGATGAATCCCGATTTCCGAAGTTGCGAAATTGCGACCTGTTTAAAAAAGGACTTAAAATCATCTTAATTAACTAACTAATCAGGGTTAAGGACAAAATAGAGTTAGTTTGGTTTAACACAAATTATGGGTCGGGATTTCATGATTCGGGATTTCGGGGATTGTTTTGACAAGAGATGTGTTATCACTGAACCCTGAATCCCGAAACGCTCAATGATTAACTTAAGCCTTAACCTTTTGTGTTAGATAATTAATTAATTACCATTTTAACTAACTCTCTTTCTTTCGAGAAATCAGGGATCGGGATTTTGCGATTCAATTTGTATTGAAAAATATGTTTTCATCAAACCCCGAATCCCGAAAACTCTTTTAAAGTTAATCTTAACTCCATTAGGTTTAAAGCTTATCATGATTAAAATAATTTTATAAAAAAGATGCGTCGAGATTCTTATAATACGTTTAGGATTTTGTCTTTTATTATTTAAATAATTAAGTTCTTCGGGAAATCGGTACCCTGCATTTGGGAACGATAACGAAACTTCTGTTTTACGAAAAGACGAAACCCAAAAAAGGAAAGTTTAGGTCTTAGGGATAAAATTTTTAAGAATTGTTTCAACATAAATAATAAAACTAAATGAATACAAAAAAAAGTATCGTAATATATTAATCAAATATTAATTAAAAAAAAAATAAAACAAATAATAATAAAAAAGAAATGTTAAAACAAAATATAAATAAACAAAACACCTAAAATATATAAAAAAACATAATAAAACAAACCATTTAACAAAAAAAATAAAAAATAAATAAATACAAACTATCCTAAGTCTCCTGCATACATTCCCCCGTACAACTCGGACCACCCCTCACGTCGCATCAACACCAAGGGGGTACGAGTTAGTGGTAATGGGAGGGACAATCGTCATTGCATGGTCAAATCTCAAACCCCCCCCACCCCCAATACCATTTACCACCCCTGGGGTGTCCGGGTAAACCACTTTACCCCTCCAAAACCGCCCTCACAACTTCAAAAACCATTTTTTTTTGCCAGTTTGACAATTTTGTTTCCGATGGTGATTCAGAGAAAATGAAAACAATTTTTCAAAATATGAGAGATATTTTTGTTTATCACGGGATAAAGAAAAAAAACCTCTCCTATAATTTACACAGTCTCCATAATTTGTGATAATTGAAGCTATCGTTGAGCCCCATTGTTTCAGTTTTTCATTTTTTCTGTTTCAGTCATGATTTTGCGAGAGATGTTTCAGAGAACTGAAGATGAATTTGGAAAAACCAAAAGAGGTTTTTGTCCATAACATGATCGTATACAATAAAATATTTCATTTTATACACAAGTGTCACCACTGAGGTGAAATTAAGTTTACCCCTTTATTTCAGCAGTTCGACCCATCTTTCATGGAAGATAGTTAAAATGTTTTAGGGATTTGTGTAATGCCCCTAGTTGGAAAAATGTATAAAATTGTAAAGAAAAACTAACTAAGGGATTAATTGTGTCAATAAAGTGTTAATTAAAAAATGACGATTTAATGAATTTAATTAAGTGAGTTATTAATTAAGTTAAAGGATATAATTGTGATTAACTAACTAAATATTTAATTACAATTTTACATCTAATGACTTGAGAAATAGATTTGAGAGATCATTGTTATATGATATAAAATGGTTGCGTATGCAGCTAGGGAGGGACTATGAATCCCGAGAAGATAGAATATTAATGGAAGGAGTATGGAGGGGGACGATGGCAGGTAAAGGAGTTAAGGCATGAGGCAGTGAAGGAGGAATAAGGGAGGAGAGAGGTTTTTACGGGGGGCATTGGACGGAGGATGGATTCTGGGAGGATTATGATTTGTCCGTGAGCCGAGAGTTTTGGGCTATGACATGTGATCAGATTGAGGCACGATTTCTGGCTGTGACTTTGGACCAGTTGAGCAACCAAGTTGTTGGAGGTTTTGGGCACGGGGGCCAGGATATCCGTCGATATCCTGGAGCTAGGTCGTTTTCCTAGTTGGCAGGGTGGACATTAGTTTTGGGTAGTTATTATTTGTTTGTGGAAGGATTGGACTGTGTAGAAGGTAGCAGGAGAGTAACAGCAAGGCAGCAAGGCAACATAAATTAGCATCAGAACCAGGTAATCTGTTAAGTTATGTATTTATTTCATTCTACCATGAAATCGTTAATCATTGATGAATCTAAGTTACTGAAGTTGCTATTATGAAAATCAATATTATGCTTTGAAATTATTGTCTCGGTTATGAAATAAATTGCTTATGAAAGTAAATGATGTTTAAAATTATATGGCTATTACATATGGTATCCGAGCGTCTTAGTTCGAAATCTGGGCCTAAGGGCCAAAATCCCAAACGATTAACTCCAGCCATGCTTAACCTGTAGTAAACACACATCATTTGCGTCTTAATAGATTGTGTCAAGCAACATTTAGCTTGACCAAACATGACTGATACAGTATCAGAGAATGTACTCAGGTAGTATCCCTAAGTTATCCAAGCAAATAGTCTCATATATCACAAGCAACAACTTTAGGTAATACCCTGTAACTGGATCATGTATGGTCATTACAGTTTTAGTCTGAACATTCGAAGGAATGCCTTTAAAATAGTGGCAGCAAACCAGATAGTTTGAAGAATTACTTCCCACAAAATGACTACCCTTAAAGTAGCCTGATAAAGCTATTAAGCACGAAAAGAGAAGTGATAACTTAATTTTATTTGAGCAATATTTGTCAAAGAAGTTTCGGGTAAGACAGACACCTGAAATCGATGGAAATGTTGAGAGAAACTTTGTCTAAGGCTTGAAGCTGGTAAGATTTAATAATTACACAAACTACACTATTTAAATTGTAATAGGACTCCTGCAAGACCTTGATAAGGCCTACTCCACCTCAAACTTACCTAAAAGAGGAACTGCCAATGTGCAGTCGGAAAAAGGAAATTTAGCAGACTTGTATCGCACGGGAACAGTGTAAACTAGTTGCCTGTATTAGCCTCAGTGAAATTTTAAATAACGAAGAATCTCAGGAACTATAGGCCATTATAAATTTTAACCGTGCCAAAGAGAGAAATTTTTACACCGCGTAGATTTTCATGCAACTAGTCATTATCCCGATAGAGAGCTGCCTATTCTGCAAGAGAATGGATCTGAACCATCAGATCTTGGGCAAAATCCTGTCAGCCATTAGATCTCAAAAAGTTGCGCAGGGTTTAAGTCTTAGTGCGTAGAGGAGGAGTCCCGGAAAATTCATCGGGATGTCAGAGTCATCGGGGTTTTGTAAAGCCAAAGAATCGAGACCTTGAGGTTCTCAAAATCCCGAGAATGGATCCTAGCCGTTGATCTCGGCAGGACACGCATCAGCGTTCTGGGGAGGAATTGGGATTTTACCCATTGGATATTTTAGGAGTGTGGAACTCGTGCATATTGAAATTGCGATCCGCGATTTCCCGATAGAATTGGAGCCGTCCAAATAGTGGTGACATGCGTCAAGAGATCCCGCAGAGTCGGGGATTGGGAAATCAGGGTTTACGAAGACAAAGAAACCTCGTCGCTAGGAATCATGATTTGCGATATCCTGACAGTGACGTAAGCGTTGTGGGACCACTAGAGTCAAAGGGAGGACACGTGTCGTGTGACCACCAGATCAGAGTCATCGGGGTACAGGTAAGTGAAGGTTCCTAACCTTGTAAAGTAGCGAACCCCAAGAATTGATCTGAACCATCCATCATTTGGGACACGTGTCAGAACCCTGGAGAGAGTCGGGAATTGAGGAATCAGGATTTTCGAGCACACGAAAATCTTGTTACATGGAATCACGATCCGCGATTTCCTGACAAGATTTGAACTGTTCATTTTGGAGGACACATGTTAGTATATCTCAAGGAGTCGGATATCTATGCCATCGGAGAATTGGAGTTCTCAAGGGCAAGGGAATCGAGACACCACAAGTCTCAAAATGTTGGGAAGATCAGAGTCGTTCGTTTAAGAAAAACATGTGTCGGGAATCGGGTGAAAGTCACAGATCGGGAAATCAGAGTTCCTGAGAGCAAGAGTATTGGGACTTCGAAAGTCTCAAAATCCCAAGCATTAATCAGGACCGTCCATCAGCGAGGACGCGTGGCGAGAGATTCTCCAATAGTTCAGAGTTCGGGATATCGGGAGTTCAGGAGTAGTGAAACACTCACACAACGAAATCGCGATTTGTGATTTCTCGACACCGTCATAGCCGTTGAACCGAGGGACGCATGTCTGAGGATCTGAAAGAGTTCGGGATTCAGCATTTCGGGTTTCTTGCATACGAAGGAATCACGACAGGAGAAGTCGCGAAATCCTGAAATGCGACGGGTCCCACAACCATAGCGTTTAAGTGGAGGACAGGTGTCACTCCATATCGGGGTTCGGAGCTCGGAAGGGTCTATGAACGAGTGTGTTCGAAAACGTGAACCTCCGACACGCGATTTCCAGATAGAGTTAAGGGTGCAGCATAGGACAGGTGTCGAAAGGTCCAACCTTGCCAGGAGTTAACGACAGGTGTCATCGGAGATCGGAGGATCGGGGATCGTGAGGACATAATTCCTACACCTTTCAGTTTCACGAAGTCCGAAATCCTGATAAGGGATAAGACTGTGGTCACAAGGCAAGGTCATGTGGATCACGAGTATAGATTAAAGGGCTAATGCGCTAGGATCTCATCGGGGACTGGGAGATCGGGAATCCTAAGGATGTGCGCACATTGACATCACAAACAACGAAACTCTAAATCCCGATAGGGTGATACAAGGATACGGTCGTGGAGGCAGGTCATATGGACCAAGCTCGTAGCGAAGGGGCTAACGAATAAAAGAACCCATCGGGAAAGATATGCACAGAATCCCGATAGGAAGGTATATGGTAACGGTCTTGTGAGCGCGGTCATATAGACCAAGGTATAGCCAGTAGGGGTTAGCCCATAGAGACAAATCTCATCACGAATCGGGAATTGGAGAGGTAAGGAACTCGGGACAGTGAAAAGTACGAAACCCTGAATCCCAATACAGAGTCGGGGATAAGTCGCGGTAGGTGCAGAGGCCGTGACGAGGGAAGATAAGGCCTGTGGGTTGATGCATTCAACAGTGAATCCCGAAGGGATCTAAAGGGCCGCTTCAGCTCAGATGAGAGGAATTTGAATGATTCTGTATACCCATAAAATTAGACATATTTACACATATAACAATATGCGTATGCACAGACGAATAAATTTATAAAGATAAACGAAAGAAATTGAAAGCAAATTACCAAAATCCATACAGGACTAGATTTACATGCAAATCATTTTGTTTCAAAAGAAGAAATCACCATCCATTACCATAGAAATAAGGGAGGTTTATGTAAATTCTTGATTCGAATAACCCCGCAATATTCATGAAGATACTGAAACTGTACACAACTGGCAGACTGAATCGTACCTCTTATCATAGCTGAGGGCGAGCTCCGCAAAATGTACATACAAGGGATTGGTTCCCAACAATTCTAGGAGACTGGACTCCAGGTCCTGGATCTTATCAGGGGCCATATCAATATACTCTATTTCTGCAAAATGAACTGGTAAAGTGCTCAGAACAACGGTGTTTAGGTGAGCCATGGCAAGGGCGATTCTGAAAACCTCTGAGCAGAGCAGAGGTAGATCTGTGTTGGACAAAGACTGATGCGAGGAAAGTCCCAGCGGATGAGAAAGTGGGACAAAGCAAGGACGCGTGGGGAGTTCGAAGGAGCTGACAGGTGTAGGATGTTGAGGTTAGATACGAGGGAGCTTGAGGAAGCTAGGCGGGCACGTGGAACCTATGCGTGCCCGAACCCTTGTGAGGATGTTAATCATTTTTATATATAGTCAAAATGTTAAAATAATTTAAATTAAATTAAATAATTTAGTATATATATATAAAGGTCAAGATAATTTTACTTTAATTAGTATAATAATAATTTTATTAAGTATAAGGTTAATCTTCCTTAAGGTTAATTAATGATGTTAAGACTTAGACTGGTGGCATATGCACTAGGAAGTGACGAGTAAAGTACAAGGCTAACGTAGCTACAGGGCAAGGGAACCATTAATTCTTTTCGCAAGAGCGAACAAACCAAGCTTAGACGCTTAAACCTAACCAAACCTAGCCAATTCCCCTAATGGAGTAGTGTCTGTTTATAGACAAGTAAAGAAAACTTATGCCTAACCCTGTTTCTAAGTTTAATTAGCACCTATTTGAAACGTCCTTGAACTCACTTGGACAAATTTGGGGGTGATGCAGGTTAAGTCATACAAGATGGTCCGGACTCGAACGGGTCGAGGCAAGGGAGCGTCATCACGGGCACCACCGACGCCACCCACACCATCAACACCACCAACACCATCAACACCACCGACACGACCAACACCACCACCACCATCGCCCAAACTAGCCCTCTTACTATGCTCGTTGGAAGCCATTAAAGAGAATTTAAAGGGGTGCCAACCAGTAGGGGCTGAAGTGGAACCCCCACCATCTAGAACGGGTAATCCAGAAGCATCAAGGAACTCAAGGGGAGAATTTCCACCTGAAGACATCACGCGAGAGTTGCAGAAGATCAAACTTCCGGAGTTTGCCGGAGGTCGCGCCAGTGA
>JZKD02S0225894.1:47761-62510 GCA_000966675.3 Picea glauca
GCATACTACGAGGAACAACAGGTAGGGGCATTTCACGCCTTAATACAAGGAAACATAATTGTAGAAGAATATGAGATCAGATTTATGGAACTAGTCAAATATGTGTCGTATATGGATACCGACCAACGATAGGCATATCGCTTCATCTATGGATTGAACCCTAAGATAATAGCTATGGTGCGGATGTGGAAACCGTCTTCAGTAGTGGAGGCGGTACAAAATGTGCGTTACACGGAAGAACACTTAAACTTAACCGGGGGTACAAGATCGACATTTCTGCATCGCCCAAGATTCATAGGAAAGACCCCAAGGACATTTCCTAGGGGAGGGGGCTCAAGGCCACCACCTTATGGTAACAGAGGCATGCCAAGGACAGTAGCGACTGGGATTTCAATGGCTGCTAGTGCAACATCTCGTTCATCGCCAATGGTGCAGACAGGTCCACGACCATCTAGGGGAACAACTAGTAGGGGCAGGGGTTCCAGGGGAAGGAACTCCTTTCAGAGGCAATCACATAACAATGCACAGGTTCAATCTGGTGTCACTTGTTGGGGGTGCAGGGGACCCCATTACCAGCGGGACTACCCATAGTTGCAATAAGGGTTTGTGCATAGAGAAGGAAAGGCACCGATGGGAAGATCAGGTAGCAACCACCAAATTTACGCAACGGTTAATAACCGCCAGGCTGAACATCAATCCACAGTGATAGAGTCATTAGGTACGTTAAATCATACCCATGTTAAGATTTTGTTTGATTCTGGTGCGACAGATAGTTTCATTTCACCATCTGCATTAGAAAAGAGTGGGTTGGCAGCCTACGAGCACGATGACTTTAAACAAGTCGAGATGGCTTTGGGGGAAAAACAAGCTGTAGGACCCAGTGTTGATAATTGTATAGTAGACCTAGGAGTTTGCACTACTAGGTTGAAGGTATACGTCACTGACCTAGGGTCATATGATCTAATCATTGGAATGGATTGGTTAGCAGCTCATCGAGCTTTGGTAGATTGTTTCATGAAGAGGGTGCTTTGTGTCGACGATGAAGGAAAACCGATAGAGATACAGGGTGTACAGAGAAAAGTGTCATTACACTTTATATCAACTATGAAGGTCAAGTGGTGCTTGAGACAAGGGTGTCGACTTTATGTAGTGGAGTCAGTACATGAAAGGAAGGGACCCTCATTGGATCAGTACCCAGTATTGTCATAGTTTCAGGATGTTTTTTCGAACAAGTTACTAGGGTTACCTCCTGAGAGGGAGCTTGATTTTACTATTGAGCTAAAACTTGGTGCAGAACCAATATCCAAGACTCTGTATCGAATTATGGCGTCGGAACTTTGTGAATTGCAAATGCAGTTGAAGGAGTTACTAGACTTAGGGCTAGTAAGGCCCAGTGTTTCACCTTGGGGCGCACCAGTAATTTTTGTAAAGAAAAAGGATGGATCCTTACGACTGTGTATATATTACAGGGACTTGAACCATGCTACAGTGAAAAATAGGTACTCGATGCCGCGAATAGATGACCTCTTCGATCAGATGAAAGGAGTAGCGGTATTCTCAAATATCGATTTGCGATCAGGGTATCATCAGTTAAGGATTAAGGAAGGTGATATTCCAAAAACTGCCTTTCGAACTCGGTTTGGACATTACGAGTTTGTTTTAGTACCTTTTGTATTGACTAATGCGCCAGCTGTATTCATGAGTCTCATGAACGGCGTATTCCAAAAGTACTTAGATCGATTTGTACAAGTTTTTCTAGATGATATTCTCATCTATTCGAAGAACGAAAAAAGAGCATGAGGAACATTTGCGAATAGTATTGTCTTGCCTTAGAGAGAAAAAATTGTATGGGAAGTTGTCGAATTGTTCCTTCTTCCAGAAGGAAATCCACTATTTAGGTCACATCATTTCAGGCAAAGGAATCTCTGTGGACCCAGAAAAGGTAAGGGCCATTATGGAATGGCCAGTGCCGAAGAATGCCCATGAGGTGAGGAGCTTCATGGGGCTAGCGGGTTATTATTGGAGATTTGTGGAAGGATTCTCAAAAGTAGAAAAACCCATCACCACCTTGCAACGCAAGGGAGTCAGGTATGAATGGGCATAAGAATGTGATAGTGCATTCATTGAGCTTAAGAGGTTTCTAACTAGTGCGCCAATTCTACGAGTGCCGGATATGGAAAAGGACTTTACAGTCTGTACGGATGCATATAAACAACGGTTGGGGGCCATGCTAATGTAGGATGGAGGAGTGATAGCTTATGTGTAAAGAAAGTTGAAAAAGCACGAAGAGTTATACGCAACTCATGATTTAGAGTTAGCGGCTGTAATGCTGGCTCTGAAACTTTGGAGGCACTACCTTGTAGGGAGAAAATTTGAACTTAAAACGGACCATCAGAGTTTAAAACATCTCTTCACTCAAAGAGATCTGAATGCCAGACAAAGACGATGGAGTGAGTTCATGAGTGAGTACGATTTTGGTATTTCATACATAAAAGGGAAGGAAAATGTGGTCGTAGATGCCTTGAGTAGGAGACCACGTATCTTCTCCTTGGTAACCTTAAAAGTCGATCTGAGGGAACAGGTGTTGACACAATTACTAGGAGACAGTTGGTATATAAAGGTTACTTCAAACCTCTAGAGTGAGAGGCAGTTAGTTTCCAAGTACGAAGGATATAGTCTGGAAATAGACAGACTGTTAAGGTATCAAGGAAGGATGTACATTCCTGAGAATGGGGACATTCGAAGCATCATACTGAAGGAATCCCATAGATCACTTTATTGTGTGCATCCAGGAGTGAAGAAAATGTACGCAGATATGAAGAAGCTCTTCTTTTGGGCAGGCATGAAGCGTGATATAGTCCATTTCGTTGCCAGATGCCTAGAGTGTCAACAGGTGAAAGCCGACCACCATCACCTGGTAGGCCTCCTACAACCACATGATGTTTCTATGTCCAAGTGGGAAGTCATTTCAATGGATTTTGTTTTAGTGTTGCCCCTCACATCTCATAGACACAATGCCATTCTTGTGATAGTGGACAAGTTAACTAAGAGTGCTCATTTCATTCTAGTTAGAGACACTTACGATGTTGCTGATGTGGCACGAGTGTTCATAAGCGAGGTTATCCGTTTGCACGGGATACCAAAGAAGATTATTTCAGATAGGGACTCCAGATTCACATCTAGGTTTTGGACAAGTTTACAGTCAACATTGGGGACTCAGTTGAACTTAAGCACAGCTTATCATCTTGAAACAGATGGGAAAACTGAGAGAGTAAATCAAGTCATGGAAGACATGCCTAGGATGTATGTGATGGATAATCAAACCCAGTGGGAGAAATACCTACCTTTTGTAGAGTTTTCCTACAATAACAGTGATCTTAGTTCCATCGGAATGCCACCATATGAAGCTTTGTATGGAAGGCCACACCATTGATTTGGGATAGACTAGAAGATCGAGTAACAGTGGGGCCAGAATTGATTCAAGAAATGGAGGAATAGGTGATTCAAATTAGATAGAGACTAAAGGAAGCACAGGATAGGCAGAAAAGCTATGCATATGCACACCAGGCCGACCGGAGTTATGAAGGTGGGGTGTATGCAATGCTACCTTTTGATTTAGACAGTCAGGATTACCTGAGGCCTATACACTTTATTTCCTAGTCACCATGAAACTATTAAGTGATATACTTAAACTTTAAACTTATGAACTGTAATGAATGATTAAGTGTTACTAATGATGATGCATGTAATGCGATATGTTATGTGAATGTGAATTTTACGAATGTTTAAATGTTATTGATGATGATGTATATGATGCGACATCTTGTGAGAAAGTGGAATTGTTGAATGTTTAAATACTAATAGAATGATATTGGATATGATGAAAACTATTTGTGAAAAATGATAATCTTGTGAATGGGTGACGAAATTGAATTATGAGATGTTATGAAATCTAATTCTAACTGGAAAACTTTGATGTTCATGTATCAGTACGGGGATACCAAATTGAAATGATGATAGTATGGAACTACGTGATGATAATGCATAGAAATGTATGAGTTGTGTTGTAGACTAATCTACAGGTTATGGGCTATGAAATAGCCAAGAAATAATGATGATGAAAGTGGATAATGGGACCACTAATCGGGAAACATTATGGTATGAAAAATGTATGAGAAATTTATATTAATTTGGATGCATTACTATGATATGTGGACTAGTGCATGATTTTGGTACTAACACTGCCCAAAACCGAATAAACGATGACAAAAACTCCAGCAACACGGTGCTCATGTAGGTTCCATTGTAGGGTGTTGACCCTGGTTCTGTTAGGAGGGGTGGAGGTATTTCCCATCGTGTATCCTCCATTGTAGGGTGGTCCATCGTAGGGGTGGACTCTAGATCTGATTAGGAGGGGTGAAGGCATTTCCCATAGTGTATCCTACAAAACCTGAAGTCATGGGAGAACGGTGCTAGTCATGCTCCCCAGGTCGTGTGATGATTACTGTCAGTTGCCTGCTAGGGAAGCTTGGTCGAGAGAGACACACTTCCACTTACGGGTTCTATTTAGAGTTAGGTCAGTATAGCTGACGCTCCAAGATAGTCTAGCAGAGGACGGATAGGAATGGAGTTGGAAGTAGGTTAGGGAGGATGGATGAGTAGTAATAGTTGAGACAATATGGAGATTTTTCATGTGGTGTAATTTGATGAAGAGAAATGTGTATAAATGAATATTCATTATTATGTAACTAAACCACAGTTGTTTAAAATAAATTATTGAACCGGACAATTGTAATTAAACAATTTTTCACACAATTAATTGATTGTTGTCTTTTATAAAAGACTAGGTCTTGCTGACTGGATTGAATGCATACCTAAATTATTAAAGGATGACAGTTTGATTATTAGTACATGCATGAGATTTGCATGTACTAGCTACAGATGCATTTCTTGTACATATACACTAGTATATATGATCTTTCTTAACTTACCTACTGATAGTGTCAGCTACTGTTATGAATGTGTGAACCATGCTCTTTTCCTTTGCACTATATGATACCTTAACTTCAGGACGAAGTTTCCTGAAGGGTGGGTGTATGTAATGCCCCTAGTTGGAAAAATGTATAAAATTGTAAAGCAAAACTAACTAAGGGATTAATTGTGTCAATAATGTGTTAATTAAACAATGACGATTTAATGAATTTAATTAAGTGAGTTATTAATTAAGTTAACGGATATAATTGTGATTAACTAACTAAATATTTAATTACAATTTTACATTTAATGACCTAAGAAATAGATTTGAGAGATCACTGTTATATGATATAAAATGGTTGTGTATGTAGCTAGGGATGGACTATGAATCCCGAGAAGATAGAATATTAATGGAAGGAGTATGGAGGGGGATGACGACAGGTAAAGGAGTTAAGGCATGAGGCAATGAAGGAGGAATAAGGGAGGAGAGAGGTTTTTACGGGGGGGCATTGGATGGAGGATGGATTCTGGGACGATTATGATTTTTCTGTGAGCCAAGAGTTTTGGGCTGTGACATGTGATCAGATTGAGGCACGATTTCTGGTTGTGACTTTGGACCAGTTGAGCCACCGAGTTGCTGCAGGTTTTGGGCACGGGGGCTAGGATATCCGTCGATATCCTGGAGCTAGGTTGTTTTCCTAGTTGGCAGGGTGGACATTATTTTTGGGTAGTTATTATTTGTTTGTGGCAGGATTGGATTGTGTAGCAGGTAGCAAGAGAGTAACAGCAAGGCAACAAGGAAACAAAAATTAGCATCAGAACTAGGTAATCTGTTAAGTTATGTATTTATTTCATTCTGCCATGAAATTGTTAATCATTGATGAATCTAAGTTACTGAAGTTGTTGTTATGAAAATCAATATTATGCTTTGAAATTATTGTCTCGGTTATGAAATAAATTTCTTATGAAAGTAAATGATGTTTAAAATTATATGGTTGTTACAATTTGTTTCTATTTTTGGGATGAGGTGGTTGAATTCGTCCTCCTAAGATTGAGGGGTGATATTTCCTATATATTCATGTAATTTTAATGCAAAATGATTGATCATTTGGGAACCTGTTGAAGGAATTTTTTCCATAATTGTAATGAGCTCACAGAGCCTCCTTCTTTCAAAACTGCAGTAATACTATATCAGTGGTTTCAGGATTGATGTTCCATAGCTATTGGTGAATTTATCCCTCTATAATTTGTATTCTCTATTTCCATATGTTTTTCTTTTCCAATTATATTACAGGAGGTTAAGAACATAATTTGTTGAAAGACACACTCTAATTATGATTGTGGATAATGCAGATGTTTTCTTCTGATATTTAGTGGAAAAATTATTAATTGCTCTTTTGCTGAAATTGATCCTATATCTTTTCTCCTATCTCATTTCATTCAAATTTACTATATCTAATAGTATGCCTACCTTTCCCTGTTTCACTTTGACTTGATACTTCTGAAAATTGATCACATTGGCCTCTCTGACTCCATTTCCCAATTGTTTTCCCTTTCTATTCCAGCCAACCATTTAAAAAAAAAAACAAACCTATGTACAATAATAACTATCCTAACATCCAATCCAAACAAAGTTGTATCAGACAGAGAGATCCCTCTTTGAATCTTGGAGGGATAGATCCAGGAATCCAAGTGGTTTTTGGTTACCCCTGTCGATTTCCTCATAAACCTGGGAAATTATAGAGTGCCAACATAATAGCGACCATACTGGGGACCTTTCTCTAGTAGTTCACTTCACATTCCAGATCTGATCACTGATGGTGGACATTGACTAGACAAAAGAAGGATGAAATATTTCACCTGGTGACTCTAATCATCTCCAGACAGTGCCAACTCAAAGACTCCACTGGAGGAATAACCTGACATGACAACGAAATATGGAAGTATAAGGTATTCAATCTCATATTCTATTGAATACATTTTTGGTTTTATCTGTAATTATCTTCTATCTTATTCTAATCCTGGTCAAGAGTACATTGATGAAGCTTACATTAATCATTTGCAAATTGATTAGCCTCAAGAGAATAAGCCCCAAGTTTTAGATCATGTACATACTCATACACCTGTGCACATCCTAGATACACCTTAGAAATCCCAGTGAGAAATTAGCCTCCTACTTTATCTCCTACTCTTGCTAAACTTCCAGATGGTTATAAGCCCCCTGCTTTACCTCCTATAACTGTAAAAGTCCAAGACAAGATACAGACCTCTATTTTTACCTTCCATTCTCCATGACCTCCTTGCCAATTATAACAATAATATGCCCAAGTTTGATGGAGAAAATGTGAAGATCATCGTTGAAAAGCAAATTCAAAGTCTTGAGGATTTTCTTGATCTGTTTGAGGTGGAATAAGATGATGTTTGCATTAGGATGTTTTCTTTATCTTTGCAAGGAAAAGTTAAAGAATGGTTAAAAAATATGCCAGCTGCAAGCATTAGCAATTTCCATCAATTCATGCAAGTTTTCCTAGATCGATGGGTGATCATGAGAAATGTCTTTCTCATCCTATAAGAGTATGACCATTTGAAAAGACAGCCATTGGAAACAGTACAACAGTTTTCAACAAGGTTCAATAAGGTATATCGTGCAATTCCTGTTGATATAAGGCCACCCCCAGGATCAACTCACTTGCATTTCCTAGATGCCTTCAATCGAGATGGAATTCCAATTAAAAGAAAGAAACACTGCAGCCCTCAAAGAAATGCAAAAGATTGCAGTTGATGTGGAAGCTAACTTGTTGAACAAAAGTTCTAAGCTAAGAGAAAAAGAGAATTATAGAACAGAAAATGAACGGATGAGAACTTCATAATTAAAACTAGATGTCCTGGAAAACAATGTAAAAAAAATGATGCAAACGATTAGGAGGAAAGATAAACTTGTTGTTCAAAGATCACATGTTCCAATAGCTCCCGAACAGATAAGGATCAATGTCCCCAAAAACTTTGCATCTCATCATTGGTATCATGGATTGGATAATGATTGTTTCATGTATTCAATTCACAACGTAGTCAAAGATGAAGTTCCAACTCAGCTTGTTGAAGTTCCATGAGTTGATATGATGTGCATGTTTGATGAACTTGCATATGTAGATGATTTTTCAGGATATGATCATCAGGGTGATGATTATGTTGTTGAGTTTGATGATGAATTCTTAAATAAACCAACACTATCTTCATGGGAATAAGAAGTCCAATTATCACAATGCCAAGATGAAAATCAAGCTGTGCATACTAATCAAGATTGCAAGGAGGAAAATGCAGAAAATTTTCAAGAAAGTGCAAATTGCTTGCCACTATGTTTTTCCTCGCTCTTGAGAAAACATTGCAAGAAGATTGTAAATAGTAAGAACAAGGAGTGCTCTGATGAACCAGTTGAGGAAAACATGGATGATATAGAATCTACTTCAGATCCAAAGGTGCAACCCTTGAATATTTTTGAATGTCAAACCTCAGATGAAATCATAGAGCATGGGACAAGTAATGAACTGATCTATTTTGATTCCTTTCCATTATTATTTAGTTCATTTCAGATTATGAGAGGGAATCTTAGTCATATTCTGGTTGAGAATCACAGTGCAATCCATGAAATGCCAATAGAACCAATGGCACAGTCATCTAAAGCACTTTATGACCTAATAGTTGATATTCTAGATAGATTGTGTTTTCAAAGTCAGTTTTCATTTACCCCTAATTATTTCAATATATGTTATGATATGGATATGATCAGACAGTCAGCTCCAATGTCTTGCTCGATAGAATTATTAGTACAAAACTCATCAGATCAAATACAAACATGTTTTGTGTAACATCCTCCTCGTTACGACGACAACCTCTTATACCAAGTGCCAATTTTTTTTTTTTAAAGTGTGTGCGTGCATGTACAAGGGAAAAAAACCTTCGACTCTACGTCTCCACCCGACGACGAACAAGATGCAAACCACAACGAACCCAATAAGACGACATAAGACACACAACAAGTAACTGCATGTAATGAACGACAATCAATCGACAATAAGTAAGATTGACTACCCGCCCGTCCTACCCTGCAATGGTTAGGACCTCCAAGACACATAACCAACACTCAAGCCCAGGTTCCCATCGATTTTAACCATTTAAGGTCTTAGGGATGGCGACTGTTCTGAGGAACATGGAGGTGTCTACATCCCTCCCGAAACAAGCAAAACAATCCCACCGAGCTAAGGACTATCATCAGACCAACCCAATGCAACCGACATTAATTTCATAGTAACATAACCCTTCAATTGCGAGCGAGAATTAGAAATCAAAATCCAACATTGTGCATGGTGCGCAACCAAAAATCTAAACATTTAAACATTTCTTCAATCCAATTTAAATTACAAGCACGCAAGGTATCTGATATACATAAACTATCTAGTAGTAACCAACTCGAGGCACAATTCTATTTAATTTCCAGGTGCACTATTTGATCAATCAGTCATTAGAATAAAATCAAGGGCGTGTGAAGTGATATACCTTCTGGGGTCTTTTAGGTAGTCACGCATACATCAAGTCATTGTAAACCATAACTACAATTTTTTAACTTGGAAGTTTTCAATAAAGACATGACTAAAACAACTGCAACTCATAATACACCCTGTTTAGCTTCTACATTTAGAGAGTTTATTTTCCATTAAAAACCTTTTCATCATACACCCTTAACTAACATAAAACATAAGGCATATATACTTTTTCTCATTCACCCTTAACTAACGTAAAACATATAAATAATCTGTGATATCATTACCATAAATGATGACCACATTAACATGTACATTCCCCTGAATATTAGCATTAACATAAGACATTACACAACATTACATTGACATTACATTACCTCACATTAACATCCCATTACATACCATACCGTAGATTAACATTCCAGTACACTACATTAACATTTAACTAACATTTCATTACATTCCATTCCATCCCATTACATCAACTTCCATTGCTTTGTATTAACATTAGTTAAAACATTAACTAAATTAAGTAGCTTGCTATTATTAAATACTAACTAAATAAGTAAATTGTTGTTAATGAAATKTTGACTAAAATAAGGYAGATTGCCTTTATGAAATAATGTAGATTGTTGTATTTAAAGAATAACAAAAATGTAGAATGCTGCATGAAATGTTAACTAAATAAGTAATTGCTTGATTAATTAAAGCAGATTGTTGTTATTAAATACTTAACAAAATAAAGTAGTTTTCTTATATTTAACCAAAATAAAATAATTGTTATTGCTATTGTTGCTAATATTAAATAGCCTCAACCTGTCAGAGTTAATCCACATCTCCCTCTCCTAGACATTTACATTTAAGGAAGCATTATCTAAGAGAAAGTAGAGGCTACTATTTAGTAATTAAAAAACCATAACATGGTATTTAATAATGAGACAATTACTAACAAAATCCTATCAGATACTGCTTTACTAACAATACTAACTATGTCAAAGAAGGAAAATTCATGGCGATGCATTCCAGCAAGTGACTAACTTATCTCGAGGTACCAAGGTGATAGTTGTCCAAGATCATTAAGGTATCGGTTGGAAGGGTGGAAGCCATAAGCTAAAGGTGAGATTCGCTGTCTACCATACTGGCTACAACTTTCTAAATGAATAACCCATGAAGAGAAATGAAGGCAAGGAATAAAGCAAGGGTAAATGTGGTTGTAGGGGAGGAAAATGTTGACTTTCCAAAAGCAACGCATTTAAAATTTACTTAGAGATAGCAGCGATGTACACAACAGAGAGGCTAACCATTTGGAAGAACAGACTGCCGAGGTAAAACGCACAGAAAACGTCAACCTCCTCACTGGATAAAAAAAAAAAAAGGGTTGCGTGAGGACAGAAGGAAACCCAGGGACACAAGACTCTAAGTGCGATTGGATCTCAAGGTGTCTCATCCCCGTCCCAAATCGAAGGCAGACAGGAAAATTTACAATGTTTTTATTTTCTCAAGAGAGATATGACACGAAGTTGTGGGAGGTTAAAAGACAATGAGGAGTCCCCTCGAAATTCCTCAATAAAACCATCAGTACCAGGTTGGAAGTAGCTCCACCCTTGACCTGAGGTGACCTTGACAACCAGATGGCAGAAGAGACAACGATGGAAAAAAAATAGAACAGTCAGTTTTCATGCCAATGCAGAGGCACGCAGAGCGGGTCATCCAACGTAGGGCATAGGCAGCCATAGAGATAAAAGGCACAAGGAAAAGGGCACTATGCTTCCTGCACACCGTGGCAAGGAAATTGCAGGCCTGAAATCGACCTCTTTCACTAGCCAGAATACCACTAAAAGTGCAAAAAAACATACCTGAAACCCAAGGTGTTTTTCCTTTCTAAGACCCTAATATAGCACAGACCGAAGAGGGAGAACTTGAGAATCAACAGAAGGATCACGCGAAAAGCTAAATCAAGGAGTCTATCGACAGTTTTTTTTTTAATAACCGAAACTAACTGGAAACTCAGCTCAATACTAGTCATTGACAATGGAAACAGGCTCTCATCCACTAAGATGCCTAGATGGGCTTCATGCTGCTAGTCACTATCTACAACCATTCGGCCAATAAAAGTGTAGGAGATGACTCCTAGGTAAAAGAAGAAAAACAGTAAAAAGAAAGCAACAATGAGCAACTAAAGGCAAGAGGGCACAACAACAATCGACTACGGACAAATACAAAGGTAGAAGTTTAATGTTAAGGATATGATAGGTGAAGTAGATTATTTCTCCATCGATTACCGAATTACAATAGCTGAGATAAAGTTTTTATAGCAATACGATTATAATCACCAAAGTAAATAAATATGCAATCTACTCTACCAAATAAAAGAACATATCGTTGCCTTATTGCCCACCTCGATGGCGTCCACGCGCTCCGTGCCACTCCCGCTCGCCGACCGTCGAGACCTCATTGGTACCTCCCAGCCAATGCTAGGGGTACTCTGCTTCCCTATTAGCCCCCCGAGCCGCAAAGGGGCCACACACTATCCATATGGTACATCTAGCTTCCCAGCTCGCCTCACAAGGCTAAGCTACCACTCCTATCCGAGCTGGAAAATATCAACTCCCCACAAGTAATCAGTCAAGTCACAAATCCGGCAGCGTAATGTTACGCTAACAGCCAATCCCCTTTCTTCCTCATCTTCCCTTTCTTTTATCGAGTTTTAGAACCTCCAAATTTCCCTAAATCACATTTAAATTTAGTTTTAATAAAAATATTCTAAATATTCTCCTTCGCACAAGTGTCGTACATCCCCCTCTTTCTTCCAATAATTATTTTCTTTAAATTTATTAATTGTCTCATTTCCCTCACCCACCTAGAGTTGCTCCTAAATTTACTCCTAGGTGTTCCTATATTCCTTTACAGGTTTAAATACTTTCCCTAAAATGAAGTTGCTAAATTAGTTCATTTTAGAAGGTTCTTAATTGTAGATTCCTTACTATGTTGACCTCTCTTTTCCCTTATTATGTTTCCCCCCACTCCTTAGTTTCCTAATTTTTATTATTCCCTTCTTTCCCCTTTTATTAGGGCCAAAATGGCAGTTGCACTATTTACTCTTTCCTTTTATTATTAAATTGATATCTTTTTACACTTTCAGAAGTTAAATAATTTATTTCTTCTTTAAAATTTTAAATCCACTGATTTAATTAATTTCTTTACTCTCTTCATTTTACCCCAAATTTTTTATGAAAACTAAATTATTACTTAAGTGGGTTTTAGTTTAATTTTTTATTTTTATTTTTATAGGGTCTTTTTCTTGAGGTTAGACAAAATTTTACACTAGAGAAGTTTTAGACTTAGGACTTAGATTCTAAACTGGGCGACATTTAATTAGGGAGGTTGTTTAAGAATTTCTTAAGGCATTAATGTCTTAGGGCCATCTAGGTTTGTTCCTTCATCATCATCAACGCGACGTGCCCTTCAGGATGCACCACGTGCTCCAAGGGTGCCACTCACCTTGCTTGTTTCTTTTGCACAACGTGCCCTTCAGGATGCACCATGTGCTCCAAGGGTGCCACTCACCTCTTGTGTTTCTTTTGTGCAATGTGCCCTTCAATATGCACCACGTGCTCCAAGGGTTCCACTAGCCAACTTGACTGATTGGTAGACATCAATAACCCCTGGAGTCAACACTCCGCTAGGTGAACTTGTGGGAGACTAAGGGTTTCTAAGGAATAAGGCCCCCGCCTTATTGCACGCCCCTTAGAGTCATCATGAGTGTCTGTCACAGTATTCCCTCACGACATCGTGGATCCTCATGAACTAGGTCATTGTTAACCTACAGTTCGAGCCACATCGGGAGAGCTAGTAGGCTATGGCAGGACTGTTGTCCACACCTCTCCCTCAACCTCTCTGGTAATTGTGTGTGGCCCCTTTACTCCATATGTGAGTCTGGTCGACAAGCTATCGTTAGCCTGCATCATCGACATATGTGTCAGAACATGTCCACATCATATCATCAAATCAATGTAATATCACAGTAAATAAATCAACAGAAATAGCACACTCCCTGACTCAATCTGAAGTCCAAGGGGTTCCATCGATGCTTTTGCATCCTCAAGGTCCAAAACCCTACACACTCAGTAAAACCGAGTCAATAGCACATGTCTATGTCAAAGCAGTAAAACATCATGTCATCTAACATAACGCATCATAATCAAGGAATTTTTTTTTAATATCATAATAGCCCGGATCACTTGCGAGCAAGTGTCCTAAAAGAATAAGTTTTCTCAGTGCACCAGAGCGGGATGTTACATTTTGAGTCACTTGAAGACATAAAGAACAAATGCGTGGCACCTAGTCATGAGGTTGAATTGACTGAGTCAGAATATCCAATAATGGGTCAAGTTTATCTTGATCCAGTGGCTATTTATATGGAGAAATTGTTCATCACAGAGCCACAATACATTCCCAGTATTTCTATTGTCTGTCAGGTTTATCAAGCTTGTTGTGATGAATATCATGCTAGAAATATTCACTACATGTCATTTACAGTTTGGTTTCTAACTTGGGTGAAAAACAATGAAAGGGTCAAGGTATCAAATCCAATATTTGATTGGTTATATTGGATATTTCATATTGATTGAGGTCGTGCATTCTCAAGTTAGAATAAGATGTATGTACATAAATAAGACCGCCATATCAACATCTTTTAATTATTAGATTTAAAGTATGCAAATAAGCTTGTTGGGAAATCATGCTTTCTATTTCATTTCAGTGTTGTTTTGAAGATTCAATCAAGTTTGGAATAGGTACAGGTTGTAGATATTGGGATCAACCCAATGGATAAGGCACTAGTCCACATGTTTAGAAATATGAGATTCTTGACACCTCCTCAGTAGCCGCCATCCCCAGGTGGAGCCTATGTTGGGGTCCTATAATCATAGGTAACTTATTTATTCAGTTGCCTATTTAGCATTGCCCCTGGGATGAAGACATATGACTTACTGGGCTGAGTTGATTCCATTTGCCCCTCCATCCATTTCACCCGATCCTTCATCACCCTGTTGCATCCTTCATCCACCTCTGCGCCCTCACTCCCTTGTCCATTTGTCCCATTGGATACATCTCACCTGCCATTCATCCTTGCATGAATAAACAAGATTAGGCTAAAAGAAAAAACAATAAGTTAATAATTTTAGTAATTAAATTTAGTATAGTTAAATTAATAAAACCATGTTAGACTTGTTTAT
>JZKD02S0225894.1:75902-86252 GCA_000966675.3 Picea glauca
CTTCTTTCTTTATCATTTGGACCTTCTTTACTTCTGCTATTCTTCTTGCTTCTTCGAGTAGAGTTTTCAAGGAAATGGTTTCTTCTCTTAGTTTCTGAAAGTATTCTAATTGTTTATTTAAGCTTACAATTGTCTTTTCACAACTAACCATTTCACTTCTTAGTTTTCTTTGCGTGTCTTTGTGCTTGCTATTTTCAATCTCAACATGCTTCAATTTTTTAAGATTCTCATCTTCTTGTTGAATAATTTTTTCTTTATGATTTTTTTCTTCTTCATTGGAATTTTCTTCTTCAGTGTCATTTCTTTCAATCCTTGGATGAGGACATTCAAATTCAACGTGACCTATTCCTTCACAATTAAAGCAAAAGAACTGACCTCTATTTTCTTCTTTGAAATATGAGATGTTGTAATCTTCTTCAACTTCTTCTTCTTCTTCTTCTGCTTCTTCCCTTGCATAAAGTTCTTGTAGCTTGTCCCAAAGATCTTTTTCTGATGCACATGATCCCACCTTGGATTTTACCGAATTTGTCAATCCATCCAGGATGGTATCTATTGCCAGTTTGTTGTTCCTTTTTGCTTCCTTCTGAGTTGTAGTCTTTGGTTTCTTCAAAGCATTGTATCATAAAAAAATTGAGATCCAAACATCTACCCCAAGAGCTTTCAAGTAAGTTTCCATTCTATTTTTCCAGTATTCAAAATTGCTTCCATCAAATGGTGGAATCCCATTTGAAATTTTTCCTTCCATTTATGCATAGGATCTTCCTTCCAGTGCTTAAACTGTACTGAAGGTAACCCACTCTTATACCAATTGTTAATACTGAGAGGGGGGTGAATCAGTATCAAGTACAATTTAAAAATATTTTTTAACTTATACTTAAACCATTCAATTATATCCAATGAGAAATGAACAATAGTATAAGAGTTACACCAATACACCGCAATACACCATGCACAACATATGATAAATAATCAATAGTTTTTTTTAAAGGGAAGTAATGACTTCCAAAGGTAGCTATAGCTTCCAAATGTAAAGGGAGGGATAAACCTCCAAGAGGAAGATACAATCCTCCAATATCAAGAGATATTTTAACTCTCCATCCTTACCCCTTCCTTCCACCCAATAATATATGAGAGATAATAAAACTTTACATTAAATCATCACCATCAACCAATCATCACATAGAACCTGATAATGCTTCCTGAGACTTCTTCAATTTCTACAACTATTCAATTCTTGGAGTACTCTGATCCTATAGATAATATTACTCATTGTATTCTCTAAAACTCCTCATATTTTCACTTCTTGAATCCTCCCCAAAAAGAGGTTATAGAAAGAATGATAGACTTTATTCAATTCTGGTCTGTTTAGAAGACCCAACTTGTACATCATGCCCCACGTGAAATATTTAATATCCAATTATGAAAATCACACACAAGAAACTAAAGTCGTTACTCTTTCCAATGGAAGTGGTCCCACTTCATTTGGATTCTTTATGAAGAAGTTATGACTATTTTACCCGCAAAACCTGTTTATTGACTAGCTTCAGGACTGGTCACAAACCCTATCTTCCACAAAGTGTATCTCCATAATTATAGCGAATCAAGAACTTAACTTTTTACCATAGGTACCTTGATATGTCATCTAAATACCATAGCTATTTCACCATTTGAATCGTTCTAGAAAAAAAATTTATAGCAAAAATGGTAAGATGACCTGAAAATAACATACCTTAGAACACATCACCAAAAGACTTCATCCTCCCTTGAAATCCAACCTTCTTTTACTTCTTATTCCATTTGAAATTTGGCTTGTATCAAATGAATGTATAATAATTTTTATTTATACCATTTATGTCACTTCATTTTAACATTAGGGCTGACCTGACACTTTTTTATTTTGTATTTCTTTTCTTTAATTATCTTCACAGCCTACATGTACAATTCACTTTGTCATCTTCAAAAATTCATTTCTCCCCAACCATGAGGATCCATGTGACATGCCACATACCACTGGAAACAAAATGATGTATACTATCCATCCATGGGTGTTGTATCTGCATGTTCATTTTCCTTCATGTCCAAATACCTTCATCAATCTTGCGGTCCAAACCCATGACTAGGGTTGACATCAATGACAACAACCAATCTTCCAACAATATTTTCATCTGCAGGGATAGATAGAATTTGTCTATCTGATTGAGTTGTGATTTCTTTTTGGGTTCTTTAGGTTGTGCAAGGAGTGCACAACATAACATTGGAATTTCTGTAGCTAGCGCAAGGAGTGTGCATCTGAGCTCTGCGAAGTCAGAAAGAGCGTGCAAGGAGTGCACACTAGGAGGATTCACAGAATCAAAGGAAGCCTCCGAGTTACTGAATACTCTGGAGGAGGAACTGTTTAAAGGAAGGCATAAAAAAGAAGAGACAGAACTACTGACGGTTCTATAGAGCTCTACCAGGAGGGCATTGAACAAGTGTAAGGAGTGCATCGAGAAGAACTCTCTTTCTAGTTCTGAGATAAGAGAAGTTTCACGGGGAAGACATTCATAGGGTTACTGAACATCCTATAGGCTCAACAAGGCATTCTTGAGCGGGAATTGTGCAAAGAAAGGCACAGAAAAAAAAACATAACTACTAAAGGTTCTGTAAAGCTCTGCTAGGAGGGCATTGAGCGTGTGCAAGTTTGCACAGTAGGGACTCTATTTCGAGTTCAAAGAGAAGAAGTGTCAAGGAGAGACACTGGAAAAGTTGTTGAACACTCTATAAGCTCTACAAGGTGTGCATCGAGCTGAATAACTCCAGGAGGGAGTGAAGCATTTCTTTACAAGAAATACTTCAGATCTGAGTTTAGTGAAGAACTCAGTAGCACAAGGAGTGTGTGAGGATGGAATTATTCTAAGTTCTGAAGCTTAGGAGGGATAGTGCCTTTGCGTACAAAGTAGAAGAAGGTCGAGAAACCCTTTGAGGTTTCATAGTCGGCAAAGCTCAGGAGTTCGGCATTTCGGCATTTTGGAGTTTGGGGATTGGAGTGGAAAGGGATTTTGGAGTTGCTGCATTGCAAACTACCGGTGTGAAAAATCGTGCCAGTCGTTGGATTTGGAGTGCAGTGGCCTGAGAGAAGATGAATCATGGATATGTGCATAGGAGGAGCACACATAGGGGGTGTAGAGGAGAAAATGATCTGGGACATCAGATATAACACCCAAGACCGATAACCGTCAGATCCATAAGGAGGTGCGGGGGGTTTAATCCTCGTAACAAAAGAGGGAAGAGAGGACTCGTCAAAGAATCAAAAGAATCAGAACCATCCATATCAGAAGATGCGTGTCGAGAGACCCACATTCAGTGATTCAGACACTGGGAGACTGAGAGTGAAGAGTCTCCAGAAATTGCGAAAGGATAACTCGTGAAAGGAATAGGACTGTCCACAGGAGGACACATGGAAGGTGGTCAAGGCTTTGGGAAAAGGCCCGAAAGATTTTGGTTCTAGGAGGATTGGGTCGTTGATCTCTCAGCAGAGAGATTTCGAAATTTCGGGAATCGGGGATTGGAAAGACAGAGAACCGGGGGAACGTCCGCATCGCAGTTTCCCGAATCATGAAAGATGGTATCACAGAGTCGTAAGCCCTTTTCGGCATTTCAGAAACTGGGAATTCAAGAGCGAAGGAGTCGCGAGACAGGGAGTCCTGACTCACGGAATCACGAATTTCAAAACCCCAAAAAGAAGACGTGGTCATGGGTAAATTTTTGCATTTCAGGGTTTGGTAGCTCGAAGGACCAAGAACCGTCTGCAATCGAAATCGTGAAATCACGAATTTCGAAATCCCGAGAAGTAGACCATAGTCACGGGTAGATTTCAGCATTTTGGTGACTGGGAGTTGGAAGGACAAGGAGACTAGGAGAGCTTGCATGCAGTAGTCCCAAAGAGATATTTTGTCTCAGAAGAAGAATGATCTAGAGACCAGGAGGTCAGTGGACCCTGCTGAGGTAGGGGTTCTGTATCAAAGTGGTATCAGAGCCACTTTCTATCTGTAGACTGCAGGCAGAGGGAGACATAGTAGATAAAGAAAATACTCTGATACACACCATCAAAGTGGTATCAGAGAGAATATTTTGTTGCTTGCAGATCACAGATGAGAGGAGGACTGTGAAGAGATAGAGTTTGATACCATCAAAGTGGTATTAGAGAAGATTTTTGTCTGTAGATTTCTGACAAAAGAGAAAAAGGGATTAAAGGAGAAATTCTAGTAACATCTAGTGGAATTAGAAACAAAGATTCATATGTATACAACATAATAATGCTCTGTGGTGATTGTTTGCAGGTGTGCAACAATTAATAGACAACCAGGTGAGCTATAGGAGAAGATTGAGATGCTCTCAGGCATAGAGTGATCCATAAGTTTTCTAGGAGGGCAGACAAAAGATGGTAATGGTTACTGAAGGCCATGAGCATGGTGGAAGAGGATACCACCAGTAGAAAACTAAAGAAAAAATTGGTGAGGAACTCACGGAGATAAGAGAGAGGATGGAGGAGCTTGCATTTCGAATGCAACATAGTGCAAAAGCACGATGGGTGTATGAATGGCCCATGAAAAAGAATGTGAAGTGTCCAGTCAAGGAGTTGTTGGCCATAAGACAACAAAGGATGTTGAAAATATGGCTGAGGTATGATGAAAGCCTTAGTGACACAAAATTGGTTTGCATCTGTGAGACAAAAGTTGGAGAAACCCTCAGTGATGAGGAGGAGAGATCAATTTCAGGTCTCATAAAATGGCAGGAGGGCAGAGATGAATTTTATAATTGACAGGTGGGCAATGAAATGAGATCATTGGAGGATCTCATAGACTGTTGGGAGGACAATAGTGAAAATTCATATTTCTAGGAGGGCAATGGCATGAGATTAGTTGAAGATATCATAAACTGCTAGGTGGGAAGAAGTGAACTTTTGAGTTTCCAGGTGGGCAATGGGAAGATATCAGCAGAAGGTATCGCATACTGCTAGGGGAGCAGTGCTGAAAGTTCAGATTGCCAGGTGGGAAATAAGATGGGATCACTGGATCTCATAGACTGCTAGGTGGGCAACAAAAATTTCCCAAATTGTCAGGTGGGCAAGGGAAAGAGATGAGACTGCCTGAAAGTCTCATGAACTCAGAGGAGAGTTTAGATCAATGAGTGTTGACAAAAGAGAATCAAAAGAGCATTCTAATGATTGGAGGAATAGAGGTATTCTTACTAAGCCGCCCAATTGAGGCTAGAGCATGTGTTGCAGATGCAACAACAGAAGGAAGACAACCAACAGAGACTGTCAAAAAAGAGGAAGAAATGGAGCAGACATTGATGTTTTCCCATGTAGCAGAAAATGAGAATTCAACAGAATGGCTCAAAATTTTCATCCAGGAAGTTGAACAAGAGATGACTGCAACACTAAATCTTGTTGCAGAAGAGGAAGCAGACAACACAGATTTTCTTGATTTGTGTGAAGAATTGGAATCCCTGGAGAGAAGGGTGATGGTGCAAAGCTTGCAGATCCAACAGGCTAAGTTGGAAGAAGGTAGTGGATCATACCAACCCCAAGAGAAGCTGGAAGAAGCTAGAAGTATGCCAGCAGGAGAGATGGAGTCTTCAACAGAGTGGCCACTCAGTGCCACAAAGGTAAATAAAGACAACATGGGAGATCAAGCAAATCTTCCCATTGAGGAGAAAGAAGTGCAGCAGAGGAGACTACATACAAAGAACTAGCCACTATAGTAGGTGGACAAGGTGATAGAGGAAATCAGAAGGTTGATGTTGAATTCAGCAGCAGAGACTGCCAACAATGAGAAGTTGAGCATAAGGGAACTTGCAAGAGAAGCAGGGAAGAAGCAGCAGTAGTAGCAACAACAACATAGATGGAGAGGAGTAGATGGACAACTCCAAGGGAAGGTTTGGGATCCAGGTGGATTTCAACACTGGAGAAGAGGAGCTCATAATCAAGAGATCATGATTTTTCCAGCTGAGGAGTACTTTGATGTAGACACCCTACCTCAGCAGGGTCCATTGACCTCCCAATCTCTGTATCATTCTTCTTCTGAGCCAAAATAGGTCTTCGGGACTCTTGCATGTGAGCTCCCCTAGGCTCCTTGTCCCTCCAAATCCCAATCACCAAAATGCTGAAATATTCCCATGACTATGGTCTGCTTTTCGGGATTTTAGAATTCACGATTTCATGATTCCAGCTGCAGATGGTTCTTGGTCCTTTGAACTCTCGGACCCCAGAATGCCGAAATATACACCTGACGATGTCTTCTTTTTGGGGTTTTGGAATTCGTGATTTCATGATTTCGTGAGTCGAGACTCCCTGTCTCACAACTCCTTCGCTCTTGAACTCCTAGTTGCTGAAATGCCAAAAAGGGATTACGACTCTGTTCTACCAACTTTTGTGATTCAGGAAACCATGTTGCGTGTGTTTCCCCAGTTCTCTATCTTTCCAATCCCTAGTTCCCCAAATGTTGAAATCTCTCTGCTAAGAGATCAACGACCCAGTCCTCTTGGAACCAAAATCTTTTAGGCCTTTTCCCGAAGCCTTGATCGCCTTCCACGTGTCCTCCTGTGGATGGTCCTAGTCCTTTTGCAAGTTATCCTTTCATGATTTTTGGAGACTCTTCACTCTCAGTCTCCCGGTGTCTGAATCACCGAAATGTGGGTCTCTTGACATGCGTCCTATGAAATGGATGGTTTAGATTCTTTCGAGACTTCGATGAGTCCTCTCTTACCTCTTCTGTTATGAGAATTAAACCCCTCACACCTCCTTCTAGATCTGATGGCTATCGGTCCTTGGTGCTAGATCTGATGGCCTAGATCCTTTTCTCATGTGCACCCGCCATGTGTGCTCCTCGTGTGCATGTATCTGTGATTTAGTGGCTCTCAGGCCATTGCACTCTATATATGACAGCTAGCACGATTTGATGCACCGGGAGTTCATAATGCAGCGACTCCAAAATCCCTTGCTGCTCCAATCCTTGAACTCTAAAATGCCAAAATACTAAACTCTTGAGCTTTGCTGACTGTGAAACCTCGAAGGGTTGCTCGACATTCTTCTCCTTTCTTCTGCTGCTCTGTGCGCAAAGGCACTATCCCTCCTAAGATTCAGGACTTAGAATAAGTACATCCTCACACACTCTTTGTGCTACTAAGTACTTCACTAAACTCATATCCGAAGTATTTCTTGTAAAGAAATGCTTCATGTCGTCCTGGCATTCTTTGGATTGATGCACACCTTGCAGAGCTTATAGAGTGTTCAACAACTTTTCCAGTGTATCTCCTCGACACTTCTTCTCTCTGAACTCGAAATAGAGTCCCTCTTGTGCAAACTTACACATGCTCAATGACCTTCTGGCAGAGCTTTACAGAACCTTTAGTAGTTCTGTTTCTTTTCTATGCCTTTCTTTGCACAGTTCTCGCTCAAGCACACTTTGCTGAGCCTACAGGATTTTCAGTAACTCTGTGAGTGTATTACCTATGACACTTCCCTTATCTCAGAACTTGAAAGAGAGTTATTCTCGGTGCACTCCTTGCACTTGTTCAATGCCCTCTTGGTAGATCTCTACAGAACCATCAGTAGTTTTGTCTCTTATTCTCTGTGCCTTCCTTTGCACAGTCCCCCCTCCATAGTATTCAGTAAATCTGAGGCTTCCTTTGAGTCTATGAATCCTCCTGGTGTGCACTCCTTGCATGTTCTTTCTGACTCTGTAGAGCTCATATGCCCACTCTGTGCACTGGCTATAGAACTTCCATTGTTTTGTTGTGCACTCCTTTCATAGCCTAAAGAACCCAGACATAAATCAAAAATCAATTAGATAGATAAATTCTATATATCCCTGCAAGTGAAAATCTAACATATATCTACAACATTCATTCATGAAATATAACTACATGAACAATCATATGAACAAAAAATTACTTTTCTATTAATCCCTGTGTCTCTATACAGATGATTTACAAAGGCTGGACTATAACAAGTCTCAGCTCTTTCTCTCTCTCTCTCTCTCTCTCTCTCTCTCTCTCTCTCTCGACCTCTCTCGACCTCTCTGCTATGGTCTCTCCTCCTTACTCTCTATTCTACTCTATTTTCCTCTCTTACCAAATGAGGGCTCTCTCGAGATTATCATCAACCTCATCGTCTCTGAGCTATCGCTATCATAGAGAAGCTTATACGGCTACATTACATAAATGGCTATCACAGACCTGACATATCTGGACTTAGCTGCAGGTAACCATTTAAGGAAACCTCAACAACTTACTGAGCAACTGCATGGTCTGGCATTAAAATCCTTACAACATTTATTGAAATTTCAAATTTCAAAATTGAGAGGGATACGCCTCTCCCTTTCTCTATAAATGCGTGCTGGATGGCACGCTACTGACATGGAGTGATGCTCCTGCATCACCTTGTGGGAGTCATATTCACAAGCATTCGTCAGCCTGCATACATTAATAAAACACTCTCAACGCTCTATATACAACACCATAATATAATCGATCATATGTCACATATGAATAAATGAAATACTCAAACCAATACAATCTACTCCCTCACTCAATCCAAATTCCAAGGAGGTCAATTGATGCCTACGACACCCACAATCCATCAAGTGTCCTACACACTTAGGCAACTCATCAATAACATCTATCAATATTCATATATCAAATAACATAAAATCATAATCCATAAATAAGATCCTCAGAATCCATAAGAAGAATAGATAACCATGTACTATAATCGGATCACTTGCATGCAAGTGTCCTCAAAGAATAAGTCAATAACATGTCCTCGCAAGAGAGGAATGTTACATACACCCCCTCTTGTTTTAAAATTTGTCCCAAAGTTGTACAGTATATAAAATGAAGTAAGTAAAGTATCAAACAATATCTATATGTATAATCTATCAAACAAGTAAGGAAACTGTTGGCGGATATCATATGTGTCTTTCCAGGTTGTCAAGAGTGGACTATAATTTTCCCATTGGACCTTGACCTGATAGAAGGTTCGACATCGTAGATGTCGAATGCAATGGTCCATAATGTGGATTGGCTTCACCATGAGTGCACCCTCGCTTGATACCTACAAATAAATCATGTCAATCACATGTGTAGGATCACTAACATAATGTCTCAAAACATATACATAAAAAACATCGTGCATACACCTCAAACAATTAGGTGAGGCTAGTCGATAGGCCACGAGTCCTTTCTTTCCACAACTTCAAAAGGTCCCACAAACCTAGGAGAGAGTTTAACACCCTTTCCAAACTTAATCGAACTCTTGTGTGGGTTCACCTGCAAGAAAAATCAGTTGCCAACTTCATAATTGTGGTCAACGCGATGCACATTTGTAACATCCCGCTCTTGCGCACGCAGAGCGAACTTATTCTTTGAGGACAATTCCTTGCAAGTGATCCATATTATTTAATATTAAACATTTCATTTTGATTATGAGGCATTATGGGTTGATGACATGTTTTTTTACTGCATTGATTTAGACAGGTGTTATTGACTCATTGTTACTGAGTGTGCAGGATTTTGGACCTCGAGGATGCAGAAGCATTGATGGAACCCCTTGGACTCCGGATTGAGTCGAGGAGTGAACTATTGGGGTTTGATTGTTTTATATGTGATATTAGTGCATGTAATTAGACGCTATGATTATTGATATATTTCTAACATGATTCATTGATGATGTAGGCTGACAATAGCTTGCCAACTAGACTCATATGTGGAGTAGAGGGGTCACACACGACTACCAAAGACGTTGAGGGAGAGGTGTGGAAAACATCCCTGCCACATCTTACTAGCACTCCCGCCGTGGATTGAACTGTAGGTTAACAACTACCTAGTTCGATAAGACCTGCAATGTCGTGAGGGTTGACTATGACACTCGCTCACGATGATTCTAAGGGGCATGCAATAAGGCAGGGGAATTATTCCTTAGAGGCCCTTAGTCTCCTGCAAGATCACCTGATGGAGTATTGACTCCAGAGTTTTTTTATGTCTACCAAGTGAGTCAAGAGGTGAGTGGCACCCTTGGAGCACGTGGTGTGTCATGAAGGGCACGTCGGTAAGAAAACTAGAAAGAGGCAAGTGGCACCCTTGGAGCACGTAGTGCGTCCTGAAGTGCACATCGCGCGAGAGAAACAAAAAGAGGCGAGTGGCACCCTTGGACCACCTAGTGCATCCTGAATGACACGTCACATTGTTATTTAATAATTGGATAAACCTAGATGGATTTAGGATGAATAGCGTGTTAATGATGATTTAAAACTTTTCCCCAAATAAAATGTCACCAAGCTTAGGAAAATAAAGTCTAGGTCTAAATGA
>JZKD02S0225894.1:86307-105247 GCA_000966675.3 Picea glauca
TAATAATGATAATCTTCATTAATCTTGTGACAAGAAGGGGTTAAGAAATTAAATTGATTTATAAAAATCTTTTGGGATAAAATTATAAAAGGGGGGAAATAATTGTTTTACTATATTATGTTAATTAAAATTTATTTATTAAAAAGAAAAAGGGAAAAAGGGTAAGTTTCCGCACATGCCTTTTTGAGTTTAAATAAAAAAAAGGAAAGAGGGAAATCTAAAATAATTAGGAAACTAGGAAAAAGTCGGAAACATAAAAGGAAAGGGGAAACACAAGGAAACAACAGATAGTCTAACTTAGTAAGGTATATAGCATTTAAGAACTTTCTAATTTAAACTCAACTAGTAAATTAATAAGGAGGAAAGTCATTAAAACTTGTAAGGGGATATGGGGACACCTAGGAGCGATTCTAGGAGTGCCTTTAGGTGAGTGAGGGAAATGGGGTAATTAATTAATTAAGTAATGAAATTAATTTATGGAGGAATAAAGGGGATGGGTGATACTTGTATGGGGAGGATTTTTATGGATTAATTTATTAAATTTTAAATTAAATGGGATTTTGGGAAAGTAAGGGACTTTGAAACTCTATATAATGGATGGAGGATAAGGATGATGGATCTCTTCTGTTATGCATAATGTTATGTTGTATAAATTTATACTTGACTGACTTAGCTTGTGGGAGTTGGGATACCCAACTTAGTAAGGAGTGGTATATCATCCTTGCGAGGCGAGCTAGGAGCTAGTTGATTCTCTGATTAATGTGCATGGCCCTTTGTGGGTCGGTGGGCTAAGGGGGAAGAAGAGTACCCCTAGCGTTTGCTGGGAGGTACCGGTGAAGTCTCATCGTTCAACAAGCAGGAGTTTCACGAAGCGCACAGGACATCAAATCAGAGTGGGCAACAGTATGCTTCATTTGTTTCTTCTTGGTAAATTGTTAGTATGATTTGTTATTTTAATTCTACATGTTTAATTGGGCAAGGAAAATGATTGTCTTAACATTCTAGTCTATGACTGAAATTTTCCCATAGCCTTTAGCTCAATGATTGATTGATTCCCATGACCTTTGATTCTCGACATGTCTTGACCACTCTATGGTTTATTGATTTGTGATGATTGCGGTTATTTTTTCCTTTCGTCCCTAGCTCATCAGTCCTCGCCTGAGAAGTTGGTCAGGAGCATGATCTACGGTTGTCACTTCGGTGTTAATATACCTATGGATCTAAACGCCCTGCTTTTCTTTGTGTGGATGATGAGTGAAGGATGTTCCTGCCATTCGTGTACCTTTGTTGGTTGTTCTTGGTGGAGTGTTTGTCTTGCGCCTTCTTGCAATTGATTTCCTCTGCATTTGTTTATCTCCCCTGCGATCAACTTAATACCTTCTATTTTTTTGTATCACCTCTGCACTCTCAGACGATATTTTATTCTTAGTGTTTTTCATGACAGTTTCCATCTCTTGAATGGAAAAATCTTAGCGTGCCCACTTGATGACAGTGTATCTTCTAAACTTTGTGACTGTGATGAAATGATTTTATTGTGAGCTACTCATTGTTTGACAACGATTTTATTTGTAACTACTCATGACTATGTTTGAACATTCTGACAACATTTTTACCCCTCTTTTCGCTGCGAGTTTAGCCATTTACTGTAGGCGAATTTACTCATTTTATTGACAATGATTTATCTTAAGTTAAAATCAGCGCTTGATAACACTCCCTATTAACACTCAACTTTTAGTTTTTTAAACCCAACAATTTGTTTATGACAACACTCTGCGATAAATTACAGTTGTAATTTGTGGTGGTGCTAAGTTACTACAATAATTTTTACCACAACGTTAGTACAAGGGCTTGCACTGCTACTTCCTTTAACATTTTATTTCCTTATTACACTGCATTGTTAGACCTCGTCTAGTTAAACTCTCCTTAAAAAATTGCTCTTTTATTGTCATACTTGTCACTCATTCACCTCCTTCCCTTCACAAAGGAACTCAACATCAGAAATTGGGACAACAAAATTTTAAATCGTTTGCATGACCTTTTTTACTGATGTTATTATCTGTATGCGTATCATTGAGCAGTAGATACATTACATTTTTATTTTCTATGATATGAAATCGAACCAGAACGTCTTCTTTTTATTGAATGGTATGTTTTCTCATTACCTCTTACAAATAATCGTTTTTATTTCTTTATTTTTGGGGTGTGTTTGTAAAACAAATTGCTTATTTATTTGATGACAACAATGTAATTTCTTTCAAGGGTGTTTTTGCACAACGATTTGCTTAATTAAATGATGAAATCAATGTAATTTATTGTTGGTGTGTCTCTGTACAATGATTATCTTTTCTAAATGATGATAGCAATGAAAATTATTGTTGGTGTGACTTTGTACAATGATTTGCTTATTTAAATGATGACATCCATGTAATTTCTTATTGGTGTGTCTCTCTATAGCGATTTTTCTTATTTAATGATGACAACCAAGTAAATCCCTTCTGGTGTGTCTCTGTACAATGATTTTTTCTTGTTTCTTAGCGAGGGTATCCTCATTTGGAATGCGTTCCTTTAATGATGGTTCATGTTGAATGATTGCCTCCTTTTTTTTAACATCATTTGACAACGAAATTATATCTCAACTGTTATGAATGCATCACTGACTGCATATTAACATCCTTTTCCAGTAATATTATATTAATGACAACCACCATTTTTTTAATTGATTAGAACAACATTAATTTGATTAGAACTTCATTAAATTGATTAGAATAACATTAATTTGATTAGAACTGCATTAAATTGATTAGAACAACATTAATTGATTAGAAAATCATTTTGAGACAACATTAATTTGATTAGATCAGCCCTTATTATGTTTATACAACTTTTACTTAAATCGACCACCTCTAGATTAACTTAGAATAGACTTGACGATTTAGTTTTCATATTAATTTAACCAGATTCGTCCAATTAGATTGTATTGTTGTTTATAGTTTTAGTATTGATCACTTAGACTTGCTAATTTTATTGTATTTAATGTTTAATTAGAGGGTACATTAATGGCTATTTGTAAATTAGATGTGCTCTTTTAGAATGGTAACCAATGTTAAAATAGATTGTAATCATTGACTAGTTTAGACTGGATGAATGGTTGGGTTGTTGATGATGTCATGTATTGGCTTGTGTCATCCCTTGTTTCCGTCCTCTGGCTTTTCTTCGACCTATTGACGGGGTATGGGTGTGGTTTTCCTTGGATTTTCGGCTTCTACCATGTCAGATTATCTAGATTCCTCGGTCCAGATAGGATGTGTTGTACCAAGGTTATTGATGCGTCTATCACCCGGGGACGACATGATTCCTGATGAGGGGATCATGGTGCTCCCTATTGGATAACAATGATTGAGAACTTGGTCAGAGTCAATGCGTTATGTGTGAGTGTTGTCGAGCATTGTAAGTTTCCTTAAGTGCATGGGTGGAATGCCTTCTTGCATTTGGTGCACGCGCCTTGAGGTCCAGTCTTGTTTGTCAAGGTTGTTGTGTTGGGAGGGGGATGTTCTCCCTTAGCTTGTAGGCATGGTCTTGTCTGCGTCGGGCGGGTCGTCGTTCCTTCTTATTGTTCTATGCATGTTTCACCTAGTTTCTCTTGTTCCATAGTATAAATTCATTGTTGTCTATTTACTAGACTACATGCTTGCGTTCGTCATCAGTTGTGTGGTTAACTGTTGTTAGCATCGCCTTCTTTCACCTCTACTTCGCTTGTATCATAACGACGAGGTCGTTACAGCATAAACATAACTCTTCTGTCGATCTTGCACTTCTTTAATCCTCTGTGTTATCATTTTCATTTGTTCTTCCATTTCTTGGATCACTTTAGGTCCTACCAGGACCCTATCCTCAACTCGATCCTAGATTAATGACGTCTGACATGGTATCCCATAAAGAAAATAAAATGGTTCCATCTTAATGGTACTTTGATAGTTTTTTTTGTATGCAAACTCTACCAGTGGCAAGAAATTCTCCGAACGTTTTTGTTGGTCCATTACACACATACACAAGATATCTTCAAAAATTTGGTTTGTTCTTTCTTTCTTCCTACCGGTCTGTGGGTGATACGTTGTACTAAAGTTTAGTTGCATACCTGGTCCAAATAAACATCGATCCTCTATCGGATATGATCCTTTTTTTGCATGCCATGCAATCTCACAATCTCCCTGACAAAAAATCTAGCTATTTCTGGTGCCTAATACGTCGTACGCACATGAATAAAATGTGCACTCTTCGTCAGAGTGTCAACTACCACAAAAATTGAATCATGTATCCTTGTTGTCAGTGGAAATCCAACTATAAAGTCCATTGAAACAACCTCCTATTTCGATTCAAGGATAGTGTTTGGCTATAATAATCCTGTTGAATGTCTATGTTCAAATTTCACATGCTGGCATTCTAGACATCATGCCACGTAACTAACTATGTATACTTTCATTCCTTTCCAGAAGAATAAAGACTTAAGGTCTTCCCTCATCTTCGTGACTCTCATATGAGTGATATATATTGCTCGATGAGAATCACTTAAGATCAAATTTATCAATTCGTCATTAGGAGGTACGTAAATCCAGTTATTATACCTCATCAATCCATCACTGTCCAATGTATATCCTTCAAACTTTGGTACCATCATGTTCTCTTGTCTGATATTTTTCTTAACCTATTTATACCCGTCATCGTCTGACTGTATAGTTAGAATCTTCGTCTAATATGTGTTGCAGTCCACAATGATCTATTTTTAGTTTTCATTTCTGTCCAATTAGATAGTGTCTCCACACTCTCAAGTCATACACATTGGTCAATAACTCCAAATCATGCATTGCATAGTTCTCCTCATGTTTTCTTAATTTTCTTGATATGTAGGAAATCACTCGACCGTCTTGCATCAAGACTCTACCTAAGCCTTCCTTGGATGCATCTATGCATATGAATAATTCATTTTCCATGTTGGGGACATTTAGTATCGACGCTATCTTCAACAACCCCTCGAGTCTTTGAAATGTTTATGTTCACTTCTCGGTCCATACAAAATTATTATTTTTCTTCTACAATTCCGTGATTGGATTTGCTATCTTCGAAAAACTGACACAACTCGCCCCTCACTGAGCGAGCCACTCCACCAGGACCTTCTTCGCACACAGGCTCGAAGATTCTAAGCTCTTCCAATTCCCCTCGGGAGTCACGCGTCACCCACAGCAACTCCTTCAGAAATCGGGATATCGCGACTCGGGGGTTCGCGATTCATGCGAACACAATTCACTGACAGCTCCAACCTCCGAAACCCGAACTCCGAATAGTCAACAGTCAATGCTCTCGGTCTCGGGGATTTTCCTATTGGGAAATCAGCGGATGAAAGGCAGTGATATACTTACCCTTCGAAACGCCGAACACCGATGTGCCGATATGCTTCCACGTGTCTTCCACTAACTTCCGGGTCCCACGCTACCACGTCCTTTTCAAGATTTCGCGGATCGCGAATCCGCGATGCAAGAACTCCTTGGCATCGAGAACTCCGATTCCCCGAACGCCGAAATCCCGAAGTCTGATGACACCTGTCCTCCCCTCGCTCTCGAGGTCCCACTTCAGCCAGGTCACCTTCTTTCTCGTGCGATCGGGGATCGCGGGATCACGTTTTTACCGGTCACCATTCAATTGCATCACAAAACCCTGAACCTCGATTCTCCGATGCCACGTGTCGACATCTCCTGGGGAGGCCTACTTCTTGACACCTGTCTTCCTCTCGTTCTATCGAGATTTCGCGATTCGGGAGTTCGCGCCTCCTGATGCACAAGGTCACAGACCCTACAAAAACCTGAATCCCGACTCCTCAAGATCTTCCGCCATGTGTCCTCTCTCTGATCAACGGCTTCGATCAATTCAGGAAATCGTCGGTCGTGATTTCAAAGGGATTGAACCCTTTCTTTCAGGAATGCCGAACGCTGAACCCCAATCCAAAGGGATCCTGCGCCACGTGTCCTTGTCTGGATCAACGGCTCAAATTTCTTCGGGGAATCGCGACTCGCGATTTCACGAGGGTTAAACCTATTACCTTATCAATCCCCGAATGACGAAACCCTGAAGTCCGATGGACTTGGGTTCTTCTCCACCTGTGCTCACGGGTTAACTCCCACGTAACTCCTTCACGATCTGACGGTCCTCAGGATTTCGCGGAACTTCACAGGGATTTCAACCCGTAGATTCTCTTCCTCTGGAGAATCCTCCACTCGACCACCTTCTTCCTACGCGAACTTCACTGGAGTCGGCTCCCACAGTGAAACAAAAGAACTATCTCTCCTGATCTTTGTCCTTCTGACTCCTTCAGAGAACTTTCATGCATTTCCTGTGCCGACTTCAAGGACCTTCAAAGTATTGAAGTCTTTCCGGGTTTTCTTTACCCAGGCTTGTTACTAAGCCTCGCGTCCAACCTGCACTCACCTGCACGACTTGAACAATCCCAACTCACCTTGGGCAAACGAGAACAAAGGTTTAGCTACTTGGCCTCCTAGACGCACTCTATGCGGAGGAATTCAACTGCACTCTATGCAGGAATCTCCTGGCTCAAGCAGAGAAACAATTTGGACTCATTCTCTCAGGTTTCTAACCTGATATGCAATCACATAAGCAGCATATAAAAGATAAACATATAAAGAAGCAAGTATACAACAAAATAACATTAACAACACACAGAGACTAAACACATCCATGGGATTGAAATCACAGTCTTTCTTCTATTAATTCAATCTGTACATAGATGGTTTCCACAAGTTCTCTGTTCTACTCTCTCCTGATCTTCTCCTAATTCTGAATAATAATCTCAATTGTACAAGGAGGGTGCCTATATTCATTTTCCCTCCTGGAAGTAAAACTGTCTAATCTACAGCTAATTTTCTATCTACCAACATTAAAATATTTAATGCCTCCTTATCTACATTAGGTTACAATTGCGCTTGGCTTTGAATGCCTCCATCTAAATGGCGGCGTAACAATATTTCCCGAACGTTTCAAAAATATATATAGGTGCTGGCCCTATCCAGCTGTCAGTTCTTTTCCCTCCACGCGTTGTCTCGGAAAATGACATCGTAGATGCTCCTACATCAATAACCTTCGATGAAATGTCGGTAATATCCTACTTCTTGTATTTTTTTTGGCGCCATTCATTCCATAATATCCTCTACTTTTGTGGATCCATAGCTATACCACTGGATATAACATGCCCCAAGTAATGAATCTTCATTCGGTAGAAAGAACATTTTGACAGTTTCTCATATAATTTGTTTTCCCATAAACAGTGTAGTACCAAATGTAAATGTTCGCCATGTTCTTATTTCATCTTTGAATATATCAGTATGTCATCAGTGAATACTTGAACAAACTTGTCCAAGTATTCACAGAACACCCAATTCATCAAGCTCATGAATACCCCTGAGGCGTTTGTTAGTCCAACAGGTATAACAATAATTTCGTAGTGTCTGAACCTTTTCTTGAATGTGGTCATAGGAGTTTTTTCCCCTTTACTTTTTAACTCGTGATATCCTGATCGAAATTCGATCTTTGAAAACATCATCACACCCTTCATTTGATCAAACAAGTTGTTTATTCTTAGCAATGTGTACTAGTTCTTGATCATTGCCTTATTCAATTGACAATAGTCAATAGAAATTCTCCATGATCCGTCCTTCTTTCTTATGAAAATAATAGGTGCACCCAAAGGTGACAGACTTTGACGTATAATTCCCAAGCCCAACAAATCCTTCAATTGCATTTTCAACTTCTGTAACTCAGGCGTTGACATCTGATAAGGCTTTCTTACTATCGGTTCAGTTCTAGGTTCCAGGTTGATTGTAAACTTCAATTCTCTTTCGAGTGACAAACTTGGTAACCCTTCTGGGAACACGTCAATAAAATCTCGTACTATCGAAAGGTTTTCTAATCCTTCCTCCTCTGCCTTGTTTTTTAGCTCTAAGATTTCATATAAATCCTTTGTGCATGCTCTTCTGTAGTTGTAGGGAAGAAATGAACCTCAAGGATACTCCCTGATTTATTCCCACAATCACTCTTATCTACCCCACGTCATTGGTCAAACTTAACCATTTCGTCTTACAATTAAGTATTATATCATGGGATTCCAACCAATCCATATTGACCACTATGTCATAATATCCTAATATCATGACATAAAGGTTGGCCTTCATTACAAAATCCCCCAAGTTAATTCTATAGTCTGTAACCCTTCCTCCAACCTTCTGTTTGGCATTCAAATCCATTTCTACGTACCTAAACTCATCCTGCTCGACTTCCTTTACCTGAATTACTTTTAGTGTTGCACTAGAAATAAATCTCTCTGTAGCATCTATATCTACCAAAATAATTAATGTTTGGTCGACGATTGTACCTGACATCTCGAGCACAGTGGATCGATGCTCGTCTTGACAATTATTCACCGCTGCATGAATCCTATGGAATTTTTCCAAATATCCAACTGTAGTGTGTCCTATTGATCCAGCCTCTTTGGCCTTCTAAATAGGACAATATCTATAGTAATGTGGCTCTCCACATTTCCAACATCCAGTCTTCGGTCCAATATTCCTAGTCCCCGATGTAGAAGTTACTGGCCTACCAGTCTGAGATCCTGGTTTGTTCTACTAAACACACCTAAATTTCTATTGTTGTGGGTGACACTACTACTTATGCAGTGGTCCTCTGTTGAGGATTCAGTCATTGTGGTGTTATGAACGTAGATCTTGTCAACCTATCTCAATTCCTTGATGTATTCCTAACTGGTGTTTGCTTCTTCTATAGACTTGATGTCATTTGTCCCATTGGTCTTGCAGGAGTCCTACCCTGACCCCCGCTGGTCATCTCTTCCTCAGCCATGAGGGCCTTTTGGATTGCATCGTGAAACGTTTGAGGCATTAGGATCCTCACCTTCACAAAAATGTTGAAGTTAAGGCCAAATTCAAACTTGTTGACCTTTAGCTTCTCCATGTTTAGGTGTGGAACATACTGAAGTAGCTCCATAAATTTGGCCTCATACTCTGGCACCATACAACCACGTTTTCGTAAGGCATTTAACTCATTGAGCTAGCATTCGATGAATTCCTCTGACAAATACCTCTCTCGGAATCGCTCCTCGAACAGTTCCCATGACACATTCTTGACGACCATGTTTATTTGTGGTAGGAGCGTTTCACACCAAAGAAGAGCACTCCTCTTCATCTAAAATACTACCATGAAGACCTTCATGTTGGAGGTATAATCGCAAAGTGAAAAGGACATTTCCATGTTTTCCAACCATGCCTCGACGCTAAACCATCCATGGCACACATGAACTAGGGAAACTTAACCTTCTTGAGTTCTGTGTGAATTCTACCACTGCCATCTAGAGCATGCTGTGAATCCTCATTGGGTACAGGAGCCTTGGCCTCATCTCTATCTAGTCGATTAATCAAGGCCTATCACATTCTTTGAAAGGATCTATCAAACCAACCACATCCCCCATAACAAACGGCTCTAGACCCCTCTAGAGTGGATGCTACTAGAGGAGTTTCACCTCCTCCCCTAGCACCATGTTGTCTACCTCCATGGTGTCCTCTAACCATGATTATCTTCATGAAAAAATTTCAATTTTAATTAGCAATAAGTTATTAATCAAGTGTTTAATATAGTGGAAGGCTTAATGATCCCAAGTCACAGGGTTGAACCTCTCTCTGATACCATATGTAATGACCCCTCCCTTAGGACAACAAATAACGATGTGAAGAAGGTAGTTTTTTTTTTTGTTCGCATGAAGAAATTAAAATCGACACAAGATAATTGATAGCAACACAAGTGAGACATCATCATAATTTATTAACAACACAATCAACACATTAACATAATTAATAGAGACAGATCATGTATTCATCAATACATAAGAAAAATCATCAAGTTTATCTGAAAGAAACATCATTATCGACCAATCAAGATTTATCAAAAGGAAACTACCCACCTAACCTATCCTACATGGTTAGGATCTTCATGGCACATAAGCAACGCTAAATTCGAGGATTCATCCGATCGATTTTGACCACTTGAGGTCTCAAGACTGGCGATTTTTCTAAGGACCAAGGAGATATCTAAATCCCAGTAATATAATCAAACCGAGAATCATCTAGATCAATCAATCCATCTTAATTATCAGTTATAAAAGTGTGACACAAATTCTATTACAACATGCATCAATTAATGGACACAATTAACCATCTATGAAGCATTCCATCAAGATTTCAACTATTATAGCATGTATCAATTTAATTGACGCAAATTCTCCCTATAAAACATTCCATCAATAGTCCAGCTACAATTTACATACATCAATTGAAAATATGCAACTACAACCTATGCAACATTCCAACATAACCACAATTTAAAACTAGATATATCAACTATACTTATCCATTAATTTTCAAGGCGTAATATAATAATCTACTAAGTCAATTTTCACGTAAAACTAAGAAAAATTATGCGAAAGAACAATACATAAAGGTAATAAGAACTACAAGAACATGAGCCCAATTCCTTAGAAGTATAATTGTCTAAAATATATGTAGTAATAGCTACCTGCACATGTGAACATTATGAATACAAATTTTCCATTCAAATTAATTAAATTAATTTTTCCCAATGTTAGTATCTAGCTCATAGATATGATTGAAAAGCATACGTTTATCTAGCATGCAAGGATACATAATTCAAACTTGAAATGCGATATAAGAAATTTTTATTACGTAAGCATAGTTACTTCAATTTCCAATAGTTTGGAATTTAGTGAGATCAACTACATTCAAGCAATAGTACATATAAAGAGTTCAAGACATAGGTAAATCTATTTACTAAAAATGTTTTCAGTGCAATTGTAAATATGCAATAAAGAAATAGTTACAGACAATTTAAATACAAAAACTAGATGCTAAAAGAGAAATGTAAGTAACATTACAAATCAATAGCATCACATGGATATACCTATTTGCAATATAATATACAATAGGGCTAGAATACTAAGTGCAATTTAAAACAAATTAAAATTAAAGCATGGAAATGAGTATGCTAGTAAAATTAGAGCATGGAAATGAGTATGTGAGTAAAAAAGAAAAATATAAAACCTTACAAATTGATAATAGTACAATAATTATGTTGAAAGGCGTACATCTATTGATCATGGGCATATTTAATAGGTTTTTAGTGCTTAATCAGTTTTGTATGGACAAGATTAAATATTGATGGAATATTCTTAGTAGTCCCAATAAATCAATGGTTGTGATTTCAACCACTAACTTCCTCACTATTATAAAGACATCAGTTTATATGTTTATTCTTTTATTTTTACTTAATCATAGTTAAAATTTACTGTGGTGGCTAGCTGATTGTTAGGTATGAGTGATTAGGGTTTCATTTTCTAGGTCAACCTAAACCTTTGGCCTTGACCAGCCATGTTCTATACACACTGCCTCTTTTCAACCAACTTCTTCTGACTCCTTCCATCCACCTCTGGGTTGTTTCTCTTTCCCAGCGGTTCAGGTTTTGCAAGCCGTCCTTTTGACGTTTACCAGCGACAAATTTCTGTCTATGCTAGTATATTCAGTCTTGGTGTAATAGATATAATGAGAACCAACACGTGGTTAAAATCCATCTGCCATCGACAACAACCAACAACCTCCAGTCAGTGCAATTGGAAGTCCAAATGCCAAGCATGGAAGCATACAAGAGCAGTGCTCAAATCATGGTAGCTAAGAATGCTCGTCGTCCCATAGAATCTGTGCGGAACAATTATAAGGTATTATGCGCGAGTGAGCTGAGCTATAATCGCGGAAATAAATTCTCGGTGGGTAAATTCACTGCAGGAAAGGCCCACTAAGAAACTCTGAAATCTATCAATTAAAAGAGAAAGAAGATGGGCTCACTCAGAAAGCTCGTTTCTATCAATGGAATGAGAAAGGAGAATGGGCGCACTAAGTAAACCCATATTTGGTAAATGAAAGAACAAACAAGATGGGTGCACTCAACAAGCCTGGTTCTATCGATAGAATGCGAAAGGAGAATGGGGCACTTAGCAAACCCATATTCAGTAAATGAAAAGATCAAAGAAGATGGGTGCACTCAACAAGCTCGGTTATGTTGATGTAATGAGAAAGGATAATGGGCGCACTCAACAATCCCATATTCGGTCAATGAAAGAGAAAATAATATGGGTGCACTCAGCAAGCTCGGTTCAGTCGATGGAATGATAAAGGATAATGGGAGCACTCAACAAACCCATATTCGGTCAATGAAATATCAAAGAAGGTGGGTGCACTCAACAAGCACGGTCCTATCGATGGAATGAGAAAGGAGAATGGGCACACTCAGCAAACCTATATTAGGTTAATGAAAGAAAAAAGAAGATGGGCGCACTCAACAAGCTCGGTTATGTCGAAGGAATGAGAAAGGAGAACATGCACACTCAACAAACCCATATTCGGTCAATGAAAGAGAAAAAAAGATGGGCGCACTCAAAAAGATTGGTTCTATTGAGGGAATGAGAAAGGAGAATGGGAGATCTCAACAAACCCATATTCAGTCAATGAAAGAGAAAAGAATATGGGCACACTCAACAAGCTCAGTTCTGTCGTTGCAATGAGAAGGGAGAATGGGTGCACTCAACAAACCCAATTTTGTCAATGGAAGAGTTAGGGAAAAACGAAATAGGTTAACAGTAATCCGATTTCCTTTAAAACTGAGACGAGGGGTTCTCCCAAGAAAGGGAACAAATTTGATTTTTAACAGTGATCAAATTCCTTAAAAACTCAGAGCATGGGATCTCATCAAGGAATGAAAACGAATTGGTTTAAAACAATGATCAATTCTTTTAAAACTCAGAGCATGGGGTTCGCCCAAGAAAGAAAAACAAAATTATTTTTAAAAACAAATGCAACAGGTAGCACTCTCAAATAAAAAGGTGTGGAGTAGCTCCGATAATTTATAGTGATCGTGTCTGTTTAAATTCCAACTGTATTCCATGTAATATATCATAATTTAAGAAAACAGTAAGATTCCATGGATTGTGAAAGGAAGATAACAATTGAGAATTTCTATTAATCAAAATTTGATGGCATCCCATCTAAAAATTTATTCCAATTTACACAAACATCAATAAAAACTCGCCCAACTCAAATTTTGAAATCCATTACAAATTAAAACAATATTTAAATCCATATACAAAATTTTAACTTAATTACAAATACAATTTTTTAATGAGAATACCGTAACTGACGATGAAGATGAGCCTGGAGATGATGATCCTTTGAAACTGACATTCCTTTCAACCTCCCACTTGTTAATCAGTGAGACTTCACCCGTACCTCTCAACCAATTCTAGGGGTACTATTCTTCCTCGTTAGCCCCTAGAGCCACAAAGGGCCACACACACACCCAACCAAAAATTTTCTAGTTCTCATCTTGCCTCACAAGGTAGAGCCACCACTCTCTCTCAAGTTGGGTATCCCAACTCCACGTAAAACCGGTCAAACATAAATTTACCCATAAACCGTCCGTTTTTTTTTCCTCTTCACCAATTTCCTTATAAGAGTTTCCTCAATAACATCTCCCCACTTGCACAATTAATTCATTTTTTAATTAATTAATTGAGAATTGTTCCTCTATACACTTGTCACCCTCTCCCCAAGATGCACATGTAATTACATAATATAAATTAATTAAAAATCAAATTCCCTCACCCTTCCTAAAAGCACCCCTAGTTGTCTCTTTATTCCCCATATTCCCATTTAATAACTGATGCCTTTCTAAATATGAGTTGAGTTAAAATAATAATTTTCTTCTAGTTAGACTATTGTTAACTAGACTCTAGATACCTTTCTATGCATAAACCTTATTTAAGCTTTATTCCTTTCTTATCTTAAATTCCAATTTGGTATTTTCTTGCACATATGTGTATTAAATCAATTTTTAGGTTTATTTCATTTTTCTTAATTTCTTAAATTGATTTAATTCATTCCAATTCTGATTTAGTTAATAAATTAGTTTGTCTTCTTACCAACTTAGGCATAATTTTTGAATAGGCTTAGACTTTCATTTGGGGATTCACAATTAATAATTTCAATCTTTAATTGATTAATTAAATCCAACGATGCTTAAATATTTTACAAGGTTTAATTATTCGCTCAAGGTTTTCTAGGCCACCTAGATTCTTTGACTCAAGTTTTATTTCCACGACGTTCCCTTCAAGATGCACTCCACGCTCCAAGGGTGCCACTCGCCTTTGTCTGGTTTTTGTAGTTGTCTAACCCTTGGAGTCAACACTCCATTCTAGATACCTTGTGAGAGAATAAGGGCTTGTAAGGAATAAGGACCATGTCTTATTGCGCGCCCCTTAGAAATCTTCGTGATCGATTGTATTAGTATGCCCTCACGATATCGTGGACCTCTTGAACTAGGTAATCATTAACCTACAATTTGAGCATGGTGGGAGTGCTAGTAGGGTGTGACAAAGACTCTAACATACCTCTCCCTCAATATTTGGTCTATCTGCATGGCCCCTTTAATCCTTACGTGAGTTATATTAGCAAGCATTCGTCAACCTACATAAATTAAAAAAACACTATCAACGATCCATATACAACATCATAATATAATCGATCATATGTCACATATGTGTAAATGAAATACTCAAACCAATACAATCCACTCCCTGACTCAATAGAGAGTCTAAGGAGGTCCATTGATGCCCACGACATCCACAATCCATCAAGTGTCCTGCACACTCAGGAAACTCGTCAATAACATATGTCAATACGCATATATCAAATAACATAAAATCATAATCCATCAACATCATCATAAGAATCCATAATCAAAACAAATAACCATGCACTATAACTGGATCACTTGCACGCATGTGTCCTCAAAGAATAAGTCAATAATAGGTGATCGTAAGAGCGAGATGTTACAGATATTCACCCTTTCAAAATCAAAATTCACAGTTTCTTCATTTATATTTTTAGTTATTTGTCCAAATTTAATGGCATCCAATAACATCCTGCTCTTGCGAGCACATGTTATTGAATTATTCTTTGAGGACACTTGCGTGTAAGTGATCCAGTTAGTGTATATGGTTATATGTTTCTCTTATGGATTTTTATGATGATGTTGATGGATTATGATTTATGTTTTTTGATATCTATGTATTGACATATGCTATTCATCAGTTTCCCTTGAGTGTGGAGTACACTTGACAGATTGAGGATGTCGATGGTATCAATGGACCTCCTTGGACTCCAGATTGGGCCAGGGAGTGGATTGTATTGGTTTGAGTATTTCATTTATGCATATGTGAGATATGATTGATTATATTATAAGGTTGTTTATGGATCATTTCTAGTGTTTCATTGATGGATGCAGGCTGACGATTGATTTCTAATCTGACTCACATAAGAAGTAAAGAACCTATGCACATAGACCAAATATTGAGGGAGAGGTGTAAAAATGTCCCTGTCACAACCTACTAGCACTCTTGTTGTAGCTCAAATTGTAGGTTAACAATTACCTAGTTTGAAAGGTCCATGATGCCATGAGAAAAGACTAAGGTAGTCGCTCACGAAGATTTCTAAGGGGCGCACAATAAGGAATGGTACTTATTCCTTAGAATCCCTCAGTCTCTCGCAAGGTCGCTTGAATGGAGTGTTGACTCGAGGGGTTCAAAAACTACCAAAACCAATTGAAGGAAAGTGGCACCCTTAGCACAGAGTGCGTCTTGAAGGGCACGTTGCATAAATAAAAGTGATTCAATGAATCTAGGTGGCATAGAAAAACCTGAGTGAATAATTAACTTTGTAAAATCTTGAGCACTGCGAGATCAATCACTGAATCAGTTACTTAATTAATTAAGGATTGAATTTATTAATCATAATCCCTATAAGAGTCTAATCCTTTGCAATTAAAAATTTAATTAAGCCTAAGTCTAAGCTAGTAAGAAGACTAAAAACTAAATTTATAAATTAAATAATGAGGGGATGAAGTAAATAAATTTAAGAATTAAAGGAAAATAAAATAAATCTAAATATTGATTTAATACACATATGTGAAAGTAATTACCAAATTCGATTTTAAGGTAATAATGGAATAAAACTAAAGGAATGGGTATGCATAGAAATGAATCTAGAGTCTAGTTAACACTAGTCTAACTAGGAGAAGATTCATATTTTAACTCAACTCAGATTTAGTAAGGCCTCAGTCATTAATTGGAAATAAGGGGAATAAAGAGACAAATATGAGTGATTTTAGGTGCGATTTTAGGATGGGTGAGGGAAATTGACTTTTATTAAAATAAAATGTGGATTTTATTGTAAAAATTGGGGAAAGGGCGACACGTGTAAGGGGCAAATAATTCTAAATTATTTTAATTAAAAAGAGAATTAATTGTCCAAGTGGGGATGAGTTATGGGAAAATTCTATAAAACAAATGATTGAGATGTGCAATGGATCACGTGCGTTATGGGTAAGGTTATGTTGCATAAATTTTGATTAGTTTTACTTGTGAGAGTTGGGATACCTAGCTTGAAAGTGAGTGGTGGCTCTACTGATCCGGATTATTTTCGGCACAAAATGAAAGTGGAGATATAATAAATAAATACACAGATATATCATGGATATCCAATAATATAACATAAATGTATTAGATATACAATAATACCCAATTTCTATTAATGTGCGGAATGTACAGAACTATAAAAACACAGAGTGAAAGACTTGCTAGAATGGTGACAACTTATCTTTGAGAAGAGATGTGACAGCTACTCACATTCACAAGAAGATGATTGTTACAATGAGGCTTCAAAGGATCTTTTAACATAAGTAAAATTTAAAACCCTAACCCCGGAAGATGAAAAGACAATAGGTTTGCAGGCACCGATGGGGGTAGTTGATACACCAACTTCCCGGGGGTGTAAATTTTGCATATGATCTCTATTTGCGACGCTCAATACACTATTGGAAAGGTCTAACTAAGAAGAAAATTTTTCTACTGGCCCATGCTAGTTCTCTTACCAATTAACTAGGCCCCAAATCCCTGAAAAACGTCATTTAGGGCCTCAAAACGGCCCCGAATGTTTGGAACCCAAAACACTACCGAAAAACTGTCATAATGGAAAATTGTTTTTCGAGCCTGTGGAATAGGTGGGTGGCCACCGATATCCACCTGGATCAATCCTTAGTCCTTAGGAAGAAATGGTATCCATTGTGTTGAGTTCTCGAGGGATAGAGGGAAGTGTTTGTTGAATATCAATCTTGGTGAGATGCTTTCCTTGTCATATACATCATGCTTCTTGGTTTGTGGAAGACTATCACGAACCTGTTGCTGGTGAGGTGTAATATGTTCAACCAGTTGGGATACCTGAAATTACTGTGTGCAGAAGGATTTTTTTTTCTTTTCTTCAATCTTGTCGACCTGCTTCTGTTGGATAGAGGTGCTTGGTACGAGGTTGTAGTGGTTGTGGTATCCTTTTGTTCACCTTTCAAGCAAATTGTGAAGAAGATGTTTTTTGTAGTATGAGATACTACCTTGTGGTATTTTTTAGGTAGGAAAATAGTTGGAACTACCTCTGGTATTCTGTAGAGATGACCCCTCAGAGTAACAATGACACTACAAGATCGAGACTCATAAATAACATGGTGCTTCCACATATATGGTTGGACCAAGAGAACACCACAGACATCCAAAGGGGAAACATCACATAATACCTCATCCTTGAAGGAATGAAGGCCATATCACAATAAACACTACTGACTGACACGAAGATCTCATCCCTAGCGAAGCCACCCGATGTTGTATGGTTGGGGGTGTGGTGTTGTCGACAATCTCAACTATTTGACAACCTCTGCTGAGATGAGGTTCTTCTAGATTCCACTATAAACAATAAAATGCAGCGGGTTCCGCTTCACCCACATATATGAATAAAAAATGAATTCTCCTCCTTTAGGATCTATTGGTTCTTTCGGTTGAATTGCTGTGGTTGTGACAGGAGCAGTGGGGTTTTCCTCGATGATCTATCTTATTTTAGTATTTTTTGAATCAGATTCTAAATCAGGGTTTGACTCATCTTTGACTCAACCACCAATGATTGTTTTGAGCGACATTCATCGGTGTTGTGCTAGGGGATTTTCTGGAAATTGCACCATTTTCCAGTGTCCTTCGTCTTCCCATGACCCTTCTTTTTTCTGTGGCTTAGACTAGTTTTCAGGAACTATTTGTTAGGGCCTTCTTTTTGTTAATGTTTATGCCATTATTATAGTTCTTTGCATTTCATAAAGATAAGAGCATAATAAGAACAATATCACTGAGAAATACACATCCACATGAGACACAACATTTATCCTGGGAAACCCTCTAGGGGAAGAAAACCCAGCAAAAACTTCCTTATCATAAATAACTTATACAATGTTCAAGAGATAACTCAACCAATACAGAAAGTCCTCCCCAAGAGATGCGCCACCCTTCTTCTCCTCTCTCTAACTTGAAATTGCAGCTTGCCTCATAAGAACATGAGCAAGTGAAGTGTGTGTTAGAAGTGAGGCGCTAGCCTCTTATTTATATCAATCTGGCACGTGTGAAGAGTCACCATCTGGCAAGGCCGGCCTCTCACTCTGGGTGGGTAAACCCACCTTTTATTAATTTTGTCCCTTTCATTATAACTGTTGGGGCCGACTTCTTATTCTACACATTGTAATTGTCCGATGACCAATCCACAAAAGGGTATTTGGTCCTTATACAATTACCGACATGATTAATCCTCAATGGGGATTAATCTAATAATAAAAATAATAATAATGACATGATTAATCCTCAATGGGGATTTAATCCAATAATAAT
>JZKD02S0225894.1:126426-141618 GCA_000966675.3 Picea glauca
GGATCCCCGATTTCCCGATGAACAAAATGCCGATGGCGCCTTGATCTTCGACACCTGTCCCTCAGTTGGACGGTCCCGATCCCTTCGGGATTTCGAGGCTCTCGATGTCAATTGAATTTTTCATTCCAAAGTCCCGATCCCCGATACTCCTTTTAGATAATCAACGGTCCAGATCACTTCTAGCTCGACGGCTCAGATTACATCGCAAAATCGCATATCGCGATTTTGGAGTTTCTGTTGTAGTGTGTTCTTGACATATCAAAGTCCCGATCGTCGATGCCTCTGCTGACGTCACATGTGGTTTGACACATGTTAGATCCTGCCACGTGTCACTCTGATTTGTGAATTGCATGAGCCTAAAGTGTTAGATCTGCCTGACACCTGTCATCCTCTGATTGTGCCACGTGTCCCTGGGTGACGTGGTCTACCGACATGAATTGGATCAATGGTCTAGATGCAATCTTGGCTCAACGGTTGCGATTTCATCGCGAAATCGCATATCGTGATTTCGGGGTTTTCGTTGTCATTGTTCACGAGCCTCGTGAAACTCCAATTCCTGATTCTCTGATGAAGCCTCCCGGCTGCCACGCATCCATACGAATGAACGGTCCAGATCCCTGCTTGATATTAACGGCTGCGATCATATTGCGAAATCACATATCGCGAAATCAGAGTTTTCGTTGTCAAGTGTTCTTTGCATTTTGAAATCGTGATCCCCGATTCTCCGATGGCTTATCTCCCTCGCAACTTCTGCATATCTGACAGCTGTCGGGGTTTGCTTCCAATATGACGGCTGATATCACTTCTTTTCTGTGCTTAACTCCTGCGCTTAACATCTGTGCAGCTTCTCCCGATCCAAAAGCTGTCGGGATTTCCGAGTGAGATCCGACGGTTCTCGGTCTCTTTCCTATGCTTCTTGCGCATATAAGACTGCTATTCCTCCTGAGCTTAATTTCCTTTGTCTTTTGTTTGCCTGTCATCTTCACTGTTGTACTTGCCATCAATGACAAGCATATGCTAACTGTTACACATTTCCAACATGCACCTCCTCTGCTCCCACAAAATGAATTTTCGCAGGCCTCACTCCATATAGAGCACCATTAAATGTTTGAGTGCACTCCTTCCTATCTCCTCATCTGACCAATGGGGCCTCCTTTATGGTGTTCACCTTTGCACGTGTGCGCCCTCCCTATCCAACACTATTCATATCATGGTGCTCCTCGGCTAGTCCATCAATTCTTTCTCTTCCTAGTAGAGCCACCACTTGGTATGAATTCCTCCATGGTTCTTACCTATTATGTTAGCCAACTTTCAGTTCCCTCATACTTTATTTTTACTTCGGCCATACCTTGACTACGGGGGAAATCCAAGTGGCACTTGACCTGGAACCAAAACAAGCCTCGCATGGCCATTCGACCTCAGCCTGCCCCAACACCTTCACACATCTCTTCGCCTTCTTCACCCTGCTCCTCTGGCCATTACTCTCAGAGCCAAAACGACCTCCCGCCTTTTTCCTTTCCATGGGCCTACCGATTTGAGTGTTTTGACCTCCTGGGGAATTCACTGGGTTTCACCCCCAACCCATTATTTTACCTAGCCTCTTCCTCACAACTCTCCTTTTTCATCCCACCAAATTCACCAGAGAATTCATCTCCTGAGCCACCACCAATGCATTGACCACCAACCTAGTCACCTCAAGAAGAGACCTCCGTCCACCGGGAGAAACCACCAGACCAACCACACTCTTATTCGAACTGTGCCTCCTGTGCAAAGCTTGAAGAAAGCCTTGCAATTATTCAAGACTTGGTGTTCGAGGTTCAGAAGGAGGTGGAAAACTTACAATTTCGTTTGGAAATTATGGACAAGAAGGGGATGTAAATTATGCAAATTCTATCCTCTCTGTGAGGAAATCGACACTCCACAAAACAGGCACCCAATGCACCATTGGCCTCAGCAGTGATCTTGGTTCTGACTCTCCAAATGCCAACAACATATAGCTCGATGATGGTATTAGATTCGGTTCTCTAGGCACCATCAATGGACAACGTGGCATGCAACAAATTGATTGCATGAGCTACGACACCTGAACAGATGTTGGATTGCATGGCATGTTTTAAGTTTTTTTTTATACTTGGACAACTATACTTTTGGAAAATTCTCTTTTTTCGTGTCATAAGTCATTCCTAGATGTTTTAGAAGGTCGGATGAATCGGTTTCCCCACAGGGCAATTCTGTTCCAGATGATTTAACTGGGGTCTGTTTTGGTTTTGGAGTTACTGGCTGAATTGGTTTCCCTCCAGGGAAATTCAACATTCATAGTCCTTGGACACTCATGATGCTACTTTAATTTTTTTCTTTTGAAAGGTAATTTATACATAAAAAAAAAAACAAATTTCAAAAGATATATATATATATATATATATATATATATATATATATATATATATATATATATATATATATATATATAATTGTTATAAAACATTTCTTTTACACATTATTAAAAATAAATATTTTCTTAAACTTGTTGGAAAAATGAATTATATGTAAACATATTCTCATTTAACAAAATCCAAGAACATTATTATTTGGAAAAAATATTTTATTAAAAATATATTTGTAAGCATAAATGTTTCTCTAGAACAACACAAGATTTAGCCTCGCAGGTATAAAATGTTTGGATCAACTTAGCGCATCATAATGTGAGAGGATGATACTCCATGCTTAGGAACAAGGGAATCTTAGATATTGTATTGGAAAGGGATAACAAATAATATGGTTTTGTCTATTTCAAAAGAAAATTGAGTTGAATGGTTATTAATGTTGGTTATCTACAAAAATATTTCTACAAAAATAATAAGAATAATCTATTTTTAAGGTTACAGTTAAGTTAGACATTAAGTTAGACATCAAATTGGTGTATGATATCTTCTTGTTTGTGAGTTAAGAAACTTTTTCCAAATAAAGATTTGATTTATAAAATCTATAGAAGTATACATACCCTGCGGTACCCTACCCTACCCTACCCAGTTACAAAATATTATATAATAACCAATATACAATTTGAGAAATGTTAATATTTTAATATTAAATAAAAACAATTGAAAAAATGCATTAGTGAAAGGTCATGTGGAAATCATGAGGTTGTGAAATTATCATGATTTATAACTAGCAAATTCTGAAGGCTTTGGAAGAAAAGAACATTATTTGATGGCCCTATTAATATAGGGTATTGGTGCAAGCCCAGTGAAAAGGATTAAACTCTTGTACTTCCATAATGAAAATATTTGGTGTAAAATTTCCCTATGTTGATTAAGGTTGGTTGTCGTTGATGTCAACCCTTGAAGAAAGTCTGGTATTGAATTCTAGGGGCACATAAGTTTGGGTAATGGACCCAAGGTTGTTTCATGTATAATGGTATGAGTTTTAATATATTTGAACGTAATACTATGCTATATGGATAGTACATGTCATTCCATTTCTGGTGGTATGTGGAATGTCACATAAATCCTCACAGTTTTAGAGTTATGAAATTACGAAGTTGGAGGACCCTCATATGATGGCTTGAAGCCCCAAAAGGTTAAAGAAGTCAAAGAGATTGCAAAGAATAAATTATTATATAAATGATAAAGTAAAGTGACAAAGTCAAGAAGAATTATTTAAATAATAAAGTGAAGTGACAAAATCAAAGAAGATTATTTAAATGATAAAGTGAGGTGACAAAGTCAAGGAGAGTTGTACCTCAACCTGTAATCAACATGTACCATAAACAAGTGCAGCAACCATGCACCGGCTTATACCAAACAACCTGTACTATAAACAATTACATCCAATCATGTACCAAGTATGTACCAATCATGTGTCAACTACTCATCAACTATGACTCATCAATATGTACCAACATCATCAACTATACACCTCATGTATGTGCCAACTCATCAACTACTTGTCTCCACCATGTACCGAACATGTACCTTAACCCAAATACCTCATCAATTTCATCATCCAAATATGGCTTGTAACTCTGTAATAGATCTAGCGTATATGATGACATACCTGCAAACCTTCCTTAACTTTCACAACAAGAGACTAGCATTTTCATCAAATTTTTCTTTAGTCTCACATGACTAGTTTGGGATTAGCAACAACCCTAACTTGAAATATTCATAACTATGTACCTGTAATGAATAAATATATGAAAGTATTACACAATGTTCCTCAGTTTGTTTTATGCAATTCCTCTACGTGTCACTACTTGGAACCTCTCAGAGAAGGAGTTCTAGAAAAAAATGTCATACCTAGTTGAATTTTGGATTATTCTAGAGAGATACATTGTAGAGAGTGCCTCGCATGCAATATTTGTTGAATGGATAAGAAAATGTTACAAAGAATACAACAGAATGTACAATAACCAACACATTTGTTCTTACTAAATTTTGATCTGTTATAAATAAGTTATGATGTTTTTACTCGAAACACCTATTTCAAACTAGTTCCAGGACTAGCCACAAACCCTATTTTCCACGGAGTGTAACTCCAAAAATACAACAACCCACAAGATGGATTTTTTTACCACAGATACTTGGATATGTTTAATAAATTTCCTATCAATTTCACGGTCTAAATCATTCTAGAAAACACGTTATTGCAAAAATGGTGAGATGACCTGTAAATAACATACCTTAGAAAGCATCATCAAAAGAATTTATCCTCCTTTGAATTCCGACCTTCTTTTCTTCAACTTCCCTCCCAAATTCATCTTAGATATCCTTTGGTTACCTCAGTCACCTATAGATATTCAATATGATCAATGTAATTTTAAATGAGCTAGCCTTGCCTCTTATTTATACTCTCCAAATAGCATCTTCTAGGTCACTTAACCCATTTCTAGGTGACTTAAAGTATTTCTAGGTCACTTAACCTATTTCTAGGTCACTTAACCCATTTATAGGCCACTTAACCTATTTTCATCATTTTTAGGGTTAACTATGAATTTTGGACATAAAGTCGTGAATTGCGGAGCTAACAAAAGGAACAAAAACAATTTTGAAAGTTATACACAAAGGGGTTATTCAAGAAGGCCTAGTGAAACAAAGAGAAGAAGTTACAATAGGTTTGAATCTTTGAGCATTGAAGTGGAATGTTACAAATGTAACATTTTTTGACACATGGTCAAAGATTATAGAATGACAGTCCCTCCTAGAGAAGCACAATAGAATAATAACAGTCACATAAAATAACATGGATAAGAAAGCAGGACCAGTATAGAAATGAATAATGCACACTCGCTCTACAAGATAAGCAGAAGAAACGTGGTTGGTATGTTGACAGTGGCTACTCAAAACACATGACGAGTGATAGAGATAGGTTTCTTACATTACAAAAGGAAAGAGATGGATCAGTCTCCTTCGGAAATGACGATTCAACTAAAATCATTGGAAAAGGCACAATCAGAATTGGGAACAAGAATACCAAGGCATAAAATGTTCTACCAGTAGAAGATATGAAACATAATATTCTAAGTGTGAGTCAAATGTGTGACCAAGGTCATAAAGTTACTTTTGATTCACAAAAGTGCAAGATATTAAAAGAAGGTTCAGGAAAAATGATTGCTACAGCTGCGAGAACTTCAAACAACATATATGTATTAAGTGAAATTGGAAATGAAAAGTGTTTTCTTGGAAAGGAAGATGAAATTTTTCTATGGCACAGAATAATGTGTAACACACATTTTGATAACATTGTCAAAGTATGCAGAAGAGAAGCAGTAAGATAAATGCCTCGGATCACGAAACCAACCAACACTTTATGCAATCATTGTCAACAAGAAAAGTAAGAAAAGACCAGGTTCAAATCAAAGTAATATTCAACAACAAGACCACTGGAAATTATGAATACTAATCTAGTTGGACCAACTACAACAACGGGTTTAAAAGATGAGAAATACTTTATGTTATTAGTTGATGATTATACAAGAATGACTGCAGTTTTCTTTCTCAGTAATAAGTCAAAAGATTTTGAAAACTTCAAGATCTACAAGGACATGGTTGAAAATGAAATGGATTCAAAAATCAAATTCTTGAGATATGATAATGGAGGAGAGTTCACTTCAAAGGAATTTATGGACTACTACAGCAGTCATCGAATAAAAAGGCAATTCTCCATTGCTAGGACACCTCAATAGAATGGAGTTGTTGAAATAAAGAATAGGACAATACAAGAAATGACTTGACCAATGCTAATGGATTCAAAATTGACAGATATATTTTGGAGATTGGCAGTGCATACAACAGTTCACATTCAAAATAGAGTAATGCTTAGAAACAACACTGAAAAAACGCCCTATGAGCTATGGAAAGGAAGAGCAATGAATGTGAAGCACTTCAAAGTTTTTGGAAGCAAATGCTACATCAAAATAGAATATGGAAAAATGAGAAAGTTTGAATCTCATGTGGACAAAGGAGTACTTGTTGGTTACTCAAGTACAAGGAAATCATACAAGTGTTACAATATGAGATTGAACAAAGCTGTAGAAAACATCAATGCAACAATTGATGAAACATGCAGACCAAAATCAAAGGAAGAAGAAAATGAATCAATGGAACAACTTTTCGAAGAAGAAGAAGAAGATGAAAAGGAGGTAGAAGAGGAATATGAAGAGAACCCGACAGAAGCAAAAGAGAAATTTCAACAAGTGCCTCCAAAGACACCTAGAAAACTAGTACAAAAGAATCATACTTCAGATCAGATTATCGGAAACAAAGACATGGGAGTTGAGACTAGAAGAAGAATCTGTTCACTAGAAAAAACACACCTACCACTCACATCTATGATTGAACCAATTGATTTTGAATAGGCCAGCAAGGATGAATTTTGGAACAAGGCCATGGATGAAGAATTGGATCAAATAGAGAAAAATGACACTTGGGAATTGGTTCCAAGACCGAAGAATAAGAATGTGATCGATACAAAGTGGGTATACAGGAATAAATTCAACTAAGATGGACAAGTTACAAGGAACAAAGATAGATTGGTATGTAAAGGATATGCACGGGTTGAACGAATCGAATTTGAAGATACATTTACCCCAATTGCTAGAATGGAATCAATCTGATTTCTTTTAGCTTATGCATGCTCCAAAAATATTAAAGTGTGTCAGATGGACGTAAAATCAGATTTTCTAAATGGGGAAATTGAATAAGAAGTCTACATTGATCAACTAGAAGGACTTCAGTTGTCAGAGAATGCAGACTATGTGTGAAAATTAAAGAAGGCATTGTATGGTCTAAGACAGGCTCCTATAGCATGGTACTCTAGACTGGATAAATATTTACAACAGGTAGGGTTCAGAAAAGGAAGTGAAGATAACAACCTATAAATCAAGGTAAGTCAAGGTAATATTTTGTTAATTGAAGTTTCTGTTGATGACATTATTTTTGGTAGTGATGATGACACATTAATCCAAAAATGTGCAAAGCATATGCAAAATGAATTTCAAATGTCATTAATTGGAGAACTATCCTTCTTTCTGGGACTTCAAATACATCAAAGAAACCAAGGAATTTATATTTTTAAAACCATGTATATCATAGAAATGCTAAATAGGTTTGGAATGGAAGATTGCAAATAAATTATCACTCCCATGCAAACTAATTGCAAGTTGAGCAAAGATGATGATTCAAAGTCTACAGATTAGAGGCAATACAGGTCAATGATTGGTAGCCTACTATATGTGAAAACATCTAGACCATATGTAATGTAGGTTGTTGGAAATGTAGCACAATTTCAAGAAACACCAAAGGAATCACATGTATTAGCAGTGAAGAGAATTTTCAAATATCTCAAAGGAACAAAAGAGTTTGGATTATGGTATCCAAAAGCAAAGGATCTATCTCTTATTGCCTACATAGATGCAGATTGGGCAGGTTGTATTGATGACCGACGAAGCACTAGTGGAGAATCATTCAACTTGGGTGAGTGTTTAGTATCATGGATAAGAAAGAAACAATCATCAATATCTCTATCTACAGCCAAGGCAAAGTATATTGCAACAACAACATGTTGTACAAAGGTTCTTTGGATGAAATACACTTTGACAGATATACAGGTTGAGTATGATGAGCCCATTCCAATCTATTTTGATAATACAAGCACCATCAGTATCTCAAAGAACCCGGTGATGCACTCCAAGATGAAGGACATTCCAATCAAGTATCACTTTCTATGAGAATAGGTTTCAAAAAAGAACATCAGAGTTGAGTATGTGGGCACAAAAGAACAAGTGTCGGACATCTTTACAAAACCACTTCCACGGGAAGCCTTTGAGTATCTTTGCTAGAGACTCAAAGTTATTTCTACTCCAAAATAAATTATTTTGAATTCTTATCTTATATGTCTTAGATTTACATGAGTAATCACCATAAAGAGGAAAGTTCAGTCAGGGGGAGCAACCCCAGATGGAAATATACCTTTTCCATTGATGACAAAGGGGGAGAGATTCATCATACATAGAGGACTGAGGCATGATTAAAGGGGGAGAAATGGTCACAGATATGCATATTAAAAAGTCATGGTTCCATGGGGAGAATGAGTGATATGACTTATTTCAAGTTAGGGTTGTTGACTAATCCCAAACTATTCAAGTGAGATTAAATAAAATTTTGATTAAAATGCTAGTCTCTTGTTGTGAAAGTTAAGGAAGATTTGAAGGTATGTGATCATATACACCAGGTCTATTACAAAGTTACAAATCATATTTGGATGATGAAATTTATGAGGGATTTTGGTTAATGAACATGTTGGGTACATGGTTGAGACAAGTAGTTGATGAGTTGACACATACATGAGGTGTATAGTTTATGACGTTCATACATATTGATGAGTCATAGTTGATGAGTAGTTGAAACATGATTGGTACATACTTTGTACATGGTTGGATGCACGTGTTTATGGTATAGGTTGATTAAAGGTTGTTTGGTACAGGTTGGTGCATGGTTGATGCACTTGTTTATGGTACAGGTTGATTACAGGTTGAGGTACAGGTTGATGCATGGTTCATGTTTATTGGCACAGGTTTATAACAATATATCTCACAGTGATAGTGTGGTAGTGGTTCCATCATTATAATTCTACCATAGGGTGGTTGGACAGGGCAAGGACAGGTGGTTGTAGCCACCTTCTGGTTGTAGTCAGAGAACATAGGGGGTTGTATCCTCCTTCTGGTTTTAGCCAGAGAATAGGGGAGTTGGAGCTTCGTTCGGGTTGTAGCCTGATAAACAATGGGGTTGGAACCTCCTTCTAGTTGTAGCTAGAAAACAAAGGAAGTTTCTTCTTCCAATGAATGTGATTCTTCAAGACACAAAATAAAAAGAATTATGTGGTTTTCTCCCGCTTTGGGTTTCCACGTAAAACATTGGTGTACTTTTTATGTGTATGATTGTTTATTTGTTCATTGTTCATTTACTATGAAGTGATTGGATGATAATGATACATTGATATAACACTTGGATTATATGGTTAAAAGGGTTCAATTTCTCTATTACTGATTCACCCCCCCTCTCAGTAATCCAACACCCTAATCTTCTAGACTCAACTCCGATTAGGATCATAATACGCAACAGATAAAAATGGGCACATGAAGGTCACTGGCTCACATGAGTGACAATAAAGTTATTGATTTTGATAATATTGATTGTCCGAGCTATCACATTTAAAATTTGATATTTTAACTTCATTCAATATACACAAATTATAAATTTATGTACATAATCCTTTATCTTTTCCAATAGAAAATTTGCTCAATTATATTAGTAAACATAATTTTTTACATCTTCTTTACCATATTTGTATTCAGGAAAAAACATATATAACTTTCCATATAGTATCTGAAAGATTCCAAAAAGTAAACTTCCTGATATATATCCTTACATGTCCATAAACTTTGAGTCAAATATGAAGTATCACATAAAATACTACTCCAACACTTTACCATATGTTTAGAATCATTTCAAACAAAAAACTGACATGAGACTCATGACTAGAAACCTTGTTAAAAAAAGGAGAACTATGGACATAAGATTGAATGTATTGATGTGTCCCTTGGAACCTTCAATTCCATTTACCCACTTGTAAAATTTAATTCTTCCTTCAGGTTCTTGTAAAGCTTGCTTGGAGAATAGATATGCCTCCTTATTATATTCATGGTAAATGTGTTGAAAAATGATTTCATGAAAGTGGTTTATTAAAGCCTTGATTCTGGGATTCCATTCTTCGATAGAACAAGCCCACAGTATACCTCTTTTTTTAGCCAATCTATTACAACTTTTGAATCTCTCAGGATCTAGAGTTTGTGAAGAGACAATTTTTTTTCCAACAATAATGTTTCCCAAACTCCCAAAAGATATTCCTTTGTATTAGTACCTTCCCCACGGTTGAATAACCACCTATAAAATGATAGATCAAGTGTTTTGAATACCCCTCCCCCTCCACAATATTTTCCATTTGATTGTGCAACACCATCAAAATAGGCTATAGTAGTATCATAATGTTTTTAATGAAGCAAGATCGAAATGAGATCAATTTTTGGGAGGTCGTGGGTCTTTTCAGTGAGCAAAGTGTCTTAGTAACCACTGATAGTATTGATGGATATTTTCCTTCCAAAATGGATGAATTCCTTTCTAACCAAATATACAAACAAATGAGTGTAGCTAAAATGAATGGGACCATCTTTTCCATTGTCCTATTTAAGAGACATTCTACTAGATAATTCCCATTCCATACTTTTGTTTATCTTTTTACCAATTTGTATTTTATCCCAAATTTATTTTGTAAAAGTGAAATTTATGAAGAGATAAGTTGTATCTTCAGAATCATTCTTGCATAATTGGCGTTGACCTGGACCTACCCTTCCTCTTTATTGTATATTAACCCAAGTCAAAATTTTATTCTCCACTGCCAACCATATAAATAGTTTTATTTTTAGTTAGATATCCCATTTCCAAATTCTTTGTCTCCATCCACCTAAAATCGACAAGCTCTGAGTGGATAATATAGAAAAATATGCATTGTTTACTATGAGATAACCTGAGGAGTCTCGACCAGTCCACAACATTTTATCTTCCTTATCCTGGATAGAGGATCCAGAACCAATAAGAGAAATACGAATGTGACCCCATTCTACTATCAACTCACCTGTAATGTCCAACTCATAGCTACTGATCCAATATGTCATATGGGAAGCTTGTGCTTGTTTTCCCCAAGCTTGGGCCAGTATTGAAATCTTTTTATTTCTAATTACATAAATAATTGTTTGGGAGATAAAGGATTTATCTCTTATCCCCGGGATTTTGTCTCTACGAAGAAAAACATGATGGCCCGATCCTGGATTCCAACTACTCTAGTTTGTAATCAAGTGGACTTTAATAGATTTTTCCATATTTTAGAGGTCGTTGGATGATGAAAAGAAGTTGATCTGAACCAATTTTTGACCATTGTAAATGGGAGATATTATATTTTATTACCTTATGCCATATATCATTCCTCATTAAAATGCTTCAAAGAGTATTGGCAACCAAGGATTTACTAAAGAATAATATATTTTAAAAACCCCAACCACCACTGTGCTTTGGTTTTGAAAGTGTCTGCCACCGACAAACATGATAAAGGTGTGTCTCACTATTCCCATTCCAGAGAAAATTAAACATGGTTTTCCTTAACATGTTCAATATCGATATGGGTATGGATGCCAACAACATCCAATATGTCGATTGGATTTCTAGGACTGATTTCAATAAAATATACCTTCCACCCAATGAAAACCACCTATTGCACCAGTGCCATATCCTTTTTTCCACCTTTTCCAACAACCAACTCTAGTCTTCTCCTTTATGTATTCTAGTATTTAAAAAATAACCAAGGTATTTAAAACCAAAAATGATATTCGAGAAGGTGAAAGAGAGTAATTGTTTGAAAGGAATTAAATCTGTCTCCGATAACACTTCAAATAGAACTGTTGATTTTTTTTCATTTAACATTAATCCATAATCTTTACAAAACAATTTAATGTGACTATCAATATCCAACCACTCCTGCATAGATGCATTAGTCATAATTAATACATCATCAAAAAAAAATAAGTGAAGGATTTTGATAATTCCGAAAACTTTTATGCCTAACAACTTCCCATCCTGTTTGCTTTCTTCTAATAAAAGACTCAGACCCTCCATAGCTAGAATAAACAACAAGGGGGGAAAAGGGAACCCTTGTCGTAAACCTCTTCCACTTCTAAAAAATTCAGTAGCCTCTCCATTAAGTAAAACAATAAAAGACGTTGAATCCACACAAATCATAATCTATTTTGTCAAAGGAATGCCAAAACCCACTTCAATTAATATCATCCTTAAAAAGTCCCAATTTATACATTTGTAATATTTCTGTAGATCCAAATTCAATATGAGGGACTTTAAGTTTTTGTTTTTTATGCTATGTAAGCATTCATGTGTTTTTCCAATTGCGTCATGGATATGGAGACCTTTTAGTAATCCCAACTGCTCAGCTGAAAGAGATCCGGAGAGAATTGATTTAATCTGATTTGCAATCATTTTGGATATTAATTTATATACGAGATTACATAAGGAAATAGGCTTGAAGTCCCAAAAGGTAACATGATTATTTACTTTTGGAATGAAGGATAAAAATGTAGAATTAAGGCATCCTGCAATGTAACCCTTTGATCTCAATTCCTCAACCATCGCTAAAATATCCTCTCCAACTAGATCAAAGAAGTGAATAAAAATATTAATTGTCCAACCATCGCACCCTAGACTTTTATCCTTTTTAAACATGGATAATACCTCTTTCAATTCATACAAATTAACATGACCATGAAGCACTGTCTCTTCCTCCTCATTTACCAAGCAAGAGAAAAGGCCCACTACCCTGACTTGATCAATTAGATGTGGCTAGTCCTAAGACTTAAAGAAAATTTTAAAATATTTCATTGCTTCCTCTTTTAAAGCCTCTTCTCCATTGTGTAATGTCCATGTATCATCTATAATCTCCCATAATTTTTTTCTCTTTCTCATGTGACTAGTGATTTGATGGAAAAAGTTCATGTTTTGATCACCACTATGGTTCCAAATATCTCTACTCCATTGTATCCATAGTTCTTGTTTTTCTTTTAGTTACTTATTCCTTTCAAGTTCAATATTTATAAGGCTACTTTCCACCTCTGGTGTCATAGTGCCTCCCGACAAAGTTTGCAATGAAACTTTTATTTTGTCCTACAAGTCCTCCAGATGTTTCAGATCCCGACACTTGTTATCCTTTACACATTGTTTAGTGTGAGATTTTGGATCTTTCAATTTCTAGATTAAATGAAATTGTCACCCTCCTTCCGATAAATACTTCTAATCATTCCACACTTTAAAAACAATACTATTAAAGTCATTTTATAATAGCCACTGAGAATTAAATTTCAAGGGATGTGCCTTGTAAAGTGGGGTGATCTCCAATTATAATAGAACTGGGGTGATCCAAGACAAATGGGTACTCCACCCATGATCTGTAGAGGCCCACACTATTTAAAATATCTTCATATATTAAGGTCCTATACAGTCTCTTAGCAATTGATTTGGGTCCAATTTGCCCATTTCTCCAAGTAGGTACAATATTATCAAGCTAGACATCAATGAGTCTGTGAGCTTGGAAGAAATCCCTAAAGAAGCCTTCCAAGGGCCCTAAGTTTGTCGAACCTTGATCTAAAAATGAAGAAGACTTGAAAAACTTGAATAATTATTGCAAGTGAATATTATGTGTTTAAAGAAAAAGGATCAGTTTGCAACACATAAATTAAAGGATTACTTATGCAAATTACACATAAATAGTAGCATAAACATTGAACATAAAACACATAAGCACAACAATTGATAAACGAGTTCACCCCTCTTATGGGCTACATCTCCTGGTCCAGCTTCCAATGGATCATTATTATTAATTGCTCAAAAAATGATGAAAAACATGTCTTACAATGCTCAAACTGACAAACCGACTGCTCCAATGGCTTCCCAGTGTCCCAAAACCCCTGTCTGGGCTCTTTCGGCACCTCAATCGGTCGAAAAATGAGAAAGATAGGCCTCTTGGAAGTCCTTCCTTCAAGCTTGTTGTCTCTGGTTCTACAATTCGCACCCTCCTTGAATGAACCTGGCTCACACGCTCATTTAAGTGCAAAAACACAGCATCGGGCGCAACCGCACCAACGGTGCAAACCGTAGGACGGTTAAGGGCACGCCAACCCTTAACCGCCTCGACACCTGGGCGTATGGCGCATATGACCGCACGCTAGGAAAACGAGTGGTTAAGTCGTTATTCCCATTTCAAAACTGTATAACTCCCGCGCGTTTTAATCCACCGGTCATATAACAAAACCACGGGTTATAACCCCGCGCATTTAACCATTGGTTATGGTTCCAAACCCCGCGCGCATATACAATATAACATATGGTATATATGGTATGCAATTACAATTCACGCGCGATTTGGTTTTTACAATGGTCATATGTTTATACAATGGAACCACGGGTCGGGGCTAGGCCCCAGCCCGCCCCCCTTTCCACTTAATACAACACACGCATTTAAATATATGCGCTTTAACATTCATAACAAGGAACATCAGGCGGACAGTTGGTTATTGGAATTTGTAAAGGCACTATGTGGAGGAGAGGTCCGGGGGTCGAACCCCACGGCCTCCAACATTTTATACATAGAACTCCTTAGCCAACCAGTGAGCGACACGTGGCACCCTTGGATTGGGCCACGTGTCCTCCTATTATTGGCCACCCAAGGACACATGTCAACATTTAACTCGCCAACAATCGACCAATCAACATCTTCCACATCACCATCGTACGGTCTATACGGCCCTACCACGTCAGACCATACAGACTGTACGGACTGTACAGACAGGTACAGTCAACATCAAACTTTTTGCCTGTTTGGCTTGAAAAATAGATCGTGATATCTTCTCCATACAGACTCTGTTTGAGAAAGTAAATATACCACTGGAATCAGGAAGACGAGATGGACGCAATGGCACTATTTTCGTTGCATTCCGAACACTTTGAAAATTGAGCAAAATTTGATCCCCTGATCACACCTCCCCATTGGGAAGCTTTTGGACCTCCAAAAGACTATCTC
>JZKD02S0225894.1:144579-188392 GCA_000966675.3 Picea glauca
TACATTCTGTCCTTTTGCTTGTCTAAAATTATGCCATTCCATGGTTGCCTTTTGTTTATACGCCAATGGATAAAATTATTTTTTAATTGCTATAATGAAATCATTCCAAGAAAGCGAAATTTTTCCATTCTTTTTCATTTCTTCCTGTGTCTTAGATTCCCACCAAATAAGTGTTGAACCATCTAATCTTAATGAAGCTAACTGAATTTTGGTTTCATCATATTGAATGTTTTGTATTCTAGAATAGACTTCAATTTGACGTATCCAGTTATCTAACTTTTCAGCTTTAACTTCTCCATTATAAATTGGCAACTCAAATTTTATATCAAGCTTTAACGAAGGAATTTGCGAAGGAGTTTTACCATGCCCATTCGGAAGATGTTTCGAAGTGGTAGAAGAAGAAGAAGAAGAAGATGATGATGGAGGGGGAGATTGTGGTGGAGAAGCACCATTCCCTCCATTTCCGCCTAGAGTCTTGTCACCATCGCCTCCCTTATGCATTGAAGGGTTGGAGCCTTCACCCTACAACATTATGTTCCGTTCCAACAATATCTTCATCATATCTCTCAACTCTATGACAGTTTGTTTGAGATCTTCTTCTTTAGCCGAAACACGTTCATGACTTTCTGCACGAGCCATGCTTGGTGAATGTCTCTCTGAAACTTGCGGTGAATGAGTATGCTTCCTCCTTGTCGGATAAGAACTTCGCTACAGAAGTTAACCTTCTCCTCTTATGAGTTTCAACCTTGTGAGCATCAGAAACAAAACTTGCAAACAATCAAGTCTTCAAAACCAGTGCTCTGATACCAACTTGATCTAAAAATGAAGAAGACTTGAAAAACTTGAATAATTATTGCAAGTGAATGTTATGTGTTTAAGCAAAAGGATCAGTTTGCAACACATAAATTAAAAGATTACTTATGCAAATTACACATAGATATCAGCATAAATATTGAACATAAAAAACATAAGCACAACAATTGATAAAGGAGTTCACCCCTCTTATGGGCTACATCTCCTGGTCCAGCTTCCAATGGATCATTATTATTAATTGATCAAAAAATTCTCAAAAACATGTCTTACAATGCTCAAACTGACAAACCGACTGCTCCAATGGCTTCCCAGCATCCCAAAACCCCTGTCTAGGCTCTTTCGGCACCTCAATCGGTCGAAAAATGAGAAAGATAGGCCTCGTGGAAGTCCTTCCTTCAAGCTTGTTGTCTCTGGTTCTACAATTCGCACCCTCCTTGAATGAACCTGGGTCACACGCTCATTTAAGCGCAAAAACCCAGCACCGGGTGCAACCGTGCCAACGGTGAAAACCGTAGGATGGTTAAGGGCACGCCAGCCCCTAACCGCCTCGGCACCTGGGCGTATGGCACATATGACCGCGCGCTAGGCAAACGAGTGGTTAAGTCGTTATTCCTATTTCAAAACTGTATAACTCCCACGCGTTTTAATCCACCGGTCATATAACAAAACCATGGGTTATAACCCCGCACATTTAACCATTGGTTATGGTTCCAAACCCCACGCGCATATACAATATAACATATGGTATATATGGTATGCAATTACAATTCGTGCGCGATTTGGTTTTTACAATGGTCATATTTTTATACAATGGAACCACGGGTCGGGGCTAGGCCCCGGCCCGCCCCCCTTTCCACTTAATACAACACACACATTTAAATATATGCACTTTAACATTCATAACAAGGAACGTCGGGAGGACAGTTGGTTATTGGAATTTGTAAAGGCACTATGTGGAGGAGAGGTCCGGGGGTCGAACCCCACGGCCTCCAACATTTTATACATAGAACTCCTTAGCCAACCAGTGAGTGACATGTGGCGCCCTTGGATTGGGCCACGTGTCCTCCTATTATTGGCCACCCAAGGACACATGTCAGCATTCAACTCGCCAACAATCGACCAATCAACATCTTCCACGTCACCACCGTACGGTCTGTACGACCCTGTCGCATCAGACCGTACAGACTGTACGGAATGTACGGACAGGTACAGTCAGCATCAAACTTTTTGCCTATTTGGCTTGACGAACAGATCATGATATCTTCTCCATACGGACTCTGTTTGAGATAGTAAATATACCGTCGGAATCAGGAAGATGAGACGAACGTAATGACACTATTTTCGTTGCATTCCGAGCACTTTGAAAATTGAGCAAAATTTGATCCCCTGAGATCAAACCTCCCCATACTACTTCATTTGAGACAATCAAATTCATATCCCCTGTGACTACTAGAATTTTAATTGAGAGAAAACCACAATCTGCCAAAATATTCCAAAATATTTTACGCTTCGAGCACGAACCATAGATATTAAGTAAATTAATCTCTCTTTTACTTGCAATAACACAAAGTGTTAACAAAATTCCAGCAAAAGAGAGGTAAGGTACCAAATTATAAATGTTTGGGTCCCATGTAGCCAACATACCACCCGAATTACCAACAGATCATACTGCACAGGGTACTTAGTTGGGACAAAATTTGTTCATAAAAGACCTAGATTTTTGTTCATGGACCAAGGTTTCCTATAGAAAAATAATATCAGGGTGGGAATTATCCAATAAACAATCAAAAATTGCATATTTTAGGGAGCCCCCAATCCCTCTAAGGTTAAGGGAGAGTAACAACATTACTTTTCCCTTGTCAGGGCTTTCATTTCTATAATTTCCCCGCAGTTAGACGTAGGTGGAAAAGTAATAGTAGGAAAAGTAGTCGAAGCCAACTTTTCCTCCGAGTGATTTTGGTCTTTGTCGGTGAATATTCAATGCCCATTTCCCTTGACTAGGAATAATATTTCCCTGTCTCTTCAGGTCGAGAACTCAAAGTACTAGTTTCCTCATTAATTGCAGAAGGATCATAAACCGAGTTTCCAAAATATGTAGGTAATTGGACAAGAGGGTTTGTGTCTCATAATAAGGGGAGTAATTCATCCGAAAAATCACTAAGGGATGTTTCATACTCTTCTGTTTCTCGATAGAAAGGAGGTGGAGTAGGCTCTTTAGACAGTGGTATTTCCACAGGAGGGGAAGTTATTGGTTGAAAAGGTTCAACGGGACATGAAGAAGGGTCAGACTACACCTCCAAAATTGGTAAAGTAACGAGACAAGTAGTATATTTATAGCTATCCACCCTCCGACACCCAAAAGGGTTGAATTCACTATCGTTGTGAAAAAATTAACCCATAGATATAGGTTTTGTAACCTCCCTATCCACACCAGAGGACACCGCCACAGTGGAGATAATTTTTTTCAAAAAAATAGAAGCATCCAATGTATCCTTCTCCCACAATGATAAGGAAGAATATAAAGCAATACAATGACGTTTCAACTTACCCGATAGTGAATCCAATGGTATAGGCAAACTTGGAACCTATGGAGAAACGTATTGAGTCCCAACCCATACATAGTTAGATTTAGGAGAAGATCTGCCAATGTCTCTTTGATGTGTTGTATCTTTCGATACCTCCTCCTCTACCCAAACACTACACTACAACACCTTCACAAATGAACTATACTGCGATAGAGACTACAATAGAAACAAATGCCAAGGTAATCCATCTTTTGTATAATCTGTCGGCCCCTCCATTCTATTTCTAGTAACTCTAGAAGTCTTCTATAAATTTCTATCTCGACTAAAATTTTCCCCATATTCCTATTCGGTGTAGAGAGTGTCAGTTTGTCAATCATGATAAAGGTACCTAGTGAGTTCCCTATACCATTATAACAGTAATGGTAAACTAGGGAGTAAAACCCATAGATGGCGATGTTGAAAGTACTTCGTCGTCGGGTAGAAGGGTACTCTCCATTGCTTCAACATTAAGCTATATCCACCAATAATCCACTTGTTATCCAAAAGTTATGTCAAGTCATTCGAAGAATTGCAGATGAAACCAAACCAACCTTTTGTTAAGTAAATACTTTTTGGTATGTTTCCTAAAATGGGTCCCTAGGCTTGCTCGACCTAGACGGGGACTGAAACCTTACATAAATATTTGTAGATAAATGACCAAAGAAACCATACAAGACCAACCTACAGGTCTCCTCGAGACCAATAACAGACCCCAATACCATCCTTTTTAAAACCTTGTTGTCCTTTTACTTCATGTGCCTTCCCCCATACCTACTAGAGTTCTTACCCACCTTCCTTTGTGAACTAGGGGAGCTTGTAATCTTAAAACCCTCTTCCTGACTACTCATAGAGTTAAATGTCTCCACTAACGGAAAACTTACCGAACGCCCAAGAAGAAAATCAAAGAATGAGGGAGAAACACCAAAAGTTTTGTTATTTGAGGTAGTAGGTAGTGAGGTCAAATCTATAGTTGGGGGTATTAATGTACTAGTACCCTTTCCGATAGAGTATGTAGTAGCAAGAATACCTTCCTTATTACAAAGGTCCTCGTCAGTTGTGCTCATTAGTGCACTGACATCTACAACTAACCCTACAGGTTGTGGAGTTTCCATAACTTCCCACCTGAGCTCCACTGAGCTTGTCCCCCCAAGAGTTCTCAACAACATCCCAATTCCCACAGATAGTAACAAATGGAGAAATAAATGAAAATGTTAATAGTTAACTCTTCCTTCCATTAAAGAGTCAAGTTCTACCCCTTGGGCTCCAGTGAGAACAACCCCCAAGTGCCTCAAATAACATCAAGTTTCCAAAGATAGTAATTAAGGTTTATAAGAATATGTGGGAAAAAAATATACTGTGTAACAGAAGCTAGAGGAGGTGTGTATATAGACCCCCACAGCTAATGACAATCCAACTGAAAAACGAGTACCTAGGAGGCAAAACATCTAAGTTTGAACCCCCAAAAATAGCCGAGAGAGTCTCCAACTACCAGGTAACCCTATTAAAAGTAGAGAAAAATATGAGAGTTAAAAAATGTCTATAAATTTGTAGCTCCTATGCTAAGGCGAGAGCAGAGGAAGGCCGAAAAACAAGAGGATAAAACTAGAAAATGTCACTAAACCTATCCACCAATGCTGAAAGCTTATATGACTAGATAAAATGTTTGTGAAACCACCCTCCCTTCATCATGCTCGGCTTCGATATTGTGTAATACTTCGGCTCCCAATCCATATTCTCTGGTTCCATCTTAAGCTCTGGTTCCCAACTGAATTGTAGCTTGATGAGAAGGATTTGTGCATTTTTTGTTGTACCAACCAACATCAAATTTTGGTCTTTCCTATTTTGTGGTCCAAGTGTGATCAAGTTCTTAATGTACAAGAACAAGATAATCATTTATCTTAAAAAGAGTATTCAAAGTAACTTATTAGCATGTGTTATAAATGGATATTTTAACTTTATTAATGTACATAAATTATAAGTTAATGTGGAAGGGAAATAAGAAAAATATTAAAGGTATACTTCACTTTTGTTTTTAGTATCTTGAAAAAAAAAGTAAATATATAAAAATTTAAATATAAAATAAACTTTTTAACTTAAAAATCAATTATTTGTGATGATGATTAACATCCATTGATATTGAATTGATTTATTTGAATTTAAGAGGGTAAGATATTACTTTCAATTCTTTAGAATTTTAGATCACCATGATTTTATTGAGTTAAAATGTTAGGATATAGGCTAGGAAATATAAGATAAAATAATTTTAATCTTCAACCTTCTTAGTGTTACAAATGTGAATAACTCCTTCATTCCATTGCGTTTTAAGAATTGACCAACACTCAGTTTCAGTATGTAGCTCCCACATTTTCTCCTTAAATTTTGATTTAATGATATTTTTAATAGTATCCTTAGTCTACAAAATGGTGCCTTCCATGATTCCCCAATGGCTTAGCCAAGAATAAGCATATTTATGCCATCCTTTCTTGAGTGGTAGGTGGTAAGGACTCAATTTTGAAACAATTTTAGGAATCCTCTTTTCTTCCAGATTGTTTAACTTCTTCTTATACATTAGGTATTGAAGCAATTTTAGGAATCTTATTTTCTTCCATATTGTTTAACTTGTTATTATACATTAAATATATAATCATATTTTTAATAGGGAAAAGGTTATGACTGAACAATATAAATAATTATCTTAAATTGCTTATAAAAATAAGCAATTTAAGGTCATTATTTATGTTTATTATGTTTTTATTGTTTTAATATTTTGAGAAAACATAAAACTTAAAATGAAAATGTTAATTTAATAAAAAAAATTACATCATATACACATAACATATGTGTCATATTTTAAAAATTAATTTAATTTAAAAAAACAGTATTCTATAAAATACAAACTTCTATATATAAAATAATCTAAATTTAAAAATTGATATTTTAATAAGACATGAGCTTATTTCTATCATAATAAGGAATTCAAAGTTTTTTCAAATGCTAATAAATATGAATACTTATATTTTATTTATTTTTTAATAATTTTAATTAAATGTCTTTGTTATTTTATTAAATTTTTTTAATTTTATGTCGAATATTCAATAAAAAGAGACTTGTTTATGGAAAATATATAAACATTTTTAATGATAATAACTATGATGTAATTTATAACCTTTAAAATTAATTTGAAATTAGAAAATAAAAAAAATATTTTTAAATCATGAAATTATAAATAAAAATGTTAATATTATATAAAGATATTTGAAAATATTAAATTCATTTTTATTAAAAATAATAATCTAATTGATTTGAATTGAAATTTTAATAAAAAATACTTTATTACATCTTAATAATGATAACTACAAAAATAATTAAAATTATAATATGTTTAGTTGTTTAATATTAATAATGTATATGTTTTTTTAAACAAGGTTGTCAATTATTTATATAACCATTTTATAACCAACATCAAAATTGAATAACAATATTTCTTTTTTAAGAAAAAAAGTTAGCATGTATTTTTATTGTATTGATACAACAAAAATACGGTCTACTATTATTCTGGGGTCTTGTCAAAAAGGAAACCAGGGATCCCCAGATTATTCAAGTCTTCCAAAGATACCACAAGGAGACCCATCCCATACTGAAACCATCTATCTTAATAGAGAAATCTTAACTTCTTGAATGACCAAAACGATCGGGCCCTATATGGCCTTAAGCTCCAAATATGTAGCTAGGATCCAGCTCTACATGGCCCAAGCGATTCACATAATCATTCCTTTGATTACAAAAAGAAAACAAATTAGGACCATACCTGAAAGCCCCCACATCTTGTGAAGGAGTCCCTAAGACGCAATCACCATATTGGTCTGACTGGTCAAGGTTTGATTGCATTGAAGGCCCTTCGAAATCGTGGCTTCTCCATGTGGTGTTTTTTTGGGGCCAGTAGAGCGAGGACTAGACTAGGCATGATCCTTGTTGGTGATCCTCCTCCTCTATCATGATGGGGATTTCCTTGGTCCCCATTGGTATTTCTTCCTTTTTATGATGTTTGTCCCATTCCTACTTATCTTCATGGTGTCTCTCTATGAGAAAAAACCCATTTTTTTTTTTTGCAAAAGAGTTCAAATTTTGTTTCCATAATTCATAACCCTTGCATGAGAATGTAATTGTCTTGTCTCTATTGGGCCAATGCTTGGATGACCGCTTACTGCTGCTACACCATTTCTTGTTCTACCCATTGCTTTGGTTCACCAATGTATTTCTTCCATCTAAAAATATTTGGTCTCCCTGGTGCACAATTGGTGGGGGTCACAGACCTAGTCCCTTGACTCAACTATGATTTATGCCTCTCTTCTCACCCTTCATATTTTTTTCACTTCTCTCTGTATCTTCTCCATCTATTTTTCCTAATCCATGGTTTGGGTATGGAAGTTACCCTTGGACTACAACATGTATGTCTCCATCCTTTCTTTCGAGTGGGTCTTCATAGGGAAGGTCTGGCTCTTGACTACTCTAGATTTCTTTTTACGGCTACCCGAGCCGGTAGGGTTTCCCTACTCCAGGTGGTTATTACCTGACAGCATTGGCTTGTATCTCAGTTCTTTCCCCTAAGATGTTTCTCCTCTTATACTATTCCTCTTAAAACCACTCCTCCTAAAAGGAGGAACGCCATAATTCTCTCTATACTAGCTCCTTTGGAAGTTGGGTATACACCTAACCCCCTCTCTTTGGCTCTCCCCTGAGAGGGAATCCTACCTCGACTCAAGGTTTTGGAGATCCCTTCAACCTTCATCTCACTGGATTGCCTATTTTCCCTCCCCATAGTCCTCATCTTCTCTGTGTTTAATCTCCCTATCTCTCCAAAATTAGATTTTCTATGAGCCTGAAACCTATAAGGCATTTCCTATTAATATCCTTTTCCCTTCCATTTATTAGCGATCTTTTCCTGACCCTCTTAATTGAATTCATCATTCTCTTGTAATCCCTTTACTCTAAACTTGAAAATACAATGCCAGTGGTACTGGTGTCGAATGCCATTGACAGCATCCCAATTGCAGATCTCATACCTTCTGGTTCATTTGCAACTCTCTATACCTTTCTGTATTGATCCTCCTACCTAGCCATGTCTAATCATTGAATTAATTTCTCCACCACATTCCTTGACACAGGGTGTAATTATTGTTCCCTGTATACCTTTCCTTTGAGATCTGACATCTAGCGCAAGGTGAGGGCCTCTGGCCCCCTCAGTACCTCTTTCTCCCCACTTGTCACTTCTATGATGTGGTGTATGTCATCCTCTGCTAATCATGATATTGTGTCTCTTAAAGGACCTGGGCCCATGTCCTTCCACCTCCACTTATTGATTCTGGGAGTTTGTGGGACCGCCACATTAGCCAAGTAGTCATCTAGTGATTTCACCTTCCTCCTGACATGACTTGGGACAATGGATAAACTACCCCTTACTATTGTGGTTATCTCCGAATAACCGAATTCCAATCTCCAATTCTCTAAGACCCTCTCTAGATGGGTTCTATTGAGAATTTTCTTTATCCCCTCTGTGAGTATCTTAGAGTCCCCCTCCACTACCAGAGCATTGTAGTTTAGTTGCTTTGCTAGATGCTTCCCTAATAGAATACTATTTATATCTGTTCCATTTTTAGAATTGACACCCAGTTTCATGGAATAATTGTACAATATTGTTCTTTCCAAGTCCCTGAATATCCCTCCTACCCCCACTTGGCCCGAATTACATTTTTATGTTCCATCGTAGTTTAATTTCATGAAACCAAGAGGATGAGGTTCCAAGGTATCCTTTATTCTGGAATTGGGATCAGTCTTTTTCTTCTAATTATTCATGTTTTTGAGCGGGCTTATCTACCATATTTTGAAGATCTCTATTTCTTCCCTCGCAGGCTCCCAATCCTCCTCCTACTAGTTTGAGGAGATAATTGTTTCATGTATGTTTGCCTAGATTCCTTGCCATATTTGGTCGATATTTTTGTACTGACCCAAAAATATACTGCAATTTTTCTCCTTCTAGGTATGCTAGAGAATGAATCCCGGGAAAATACTCCAGATACGATTTAGGATTACATTTCTAAATGATTCTGGTATCCATTCTTCCAATATCCTGCTAATTTCATGGAGAATTATGTCAGAAATTTATAGCTCCATTATCCCATAGTTATGATGTTACATGACATTCACTGAATAGATTATTATTCATCTCTCCTTCCTGTCGACACATCATGCATATGTAGGGTCCTTCAAATCCCTTTCTTAGAATTCCCTCCCATGTTAAGGCTCTCTTGTGAAGTATCAACCATAGAATTTTTTTTACTTTTTGCCAATGATGGGAGTTCCATATTTTTCTCCAGACTGTATTTTGGTTTGTATCCAGGATATCTTGCAACTGGAGCTAAGCTTCCTTGATGCTGGAATTTCCATTCCCTCTTTGGCCCCATATTACAATATTTGGGCCCAGTTTCCATGTTATCATCCTCTGGGATAAGGTATGGTCCATTTGTTTCCTAACTGAGTATGTCTAGGCTATCGACCATGTTTATAGAGGCTTCCACTTCCTGATATCCATATCGTTTGGGAATTGGGGGTCCATATAACAATGATGAACCATAGTGCATACTACCTCTTTGGTTCTTCCTTGAATAGCTTCCATGGTCACCTCAACCTAAAGCACAAGTAATTTTTCCCATGCATCCTCCAAAAAAATAGTCGAGTGCTCATCCTGAATTTCCAAAAATATTTGGGCCTAGACTAATGCTCCTTTTTTCCAAGTATAATTCCAAATAAGATATCCCAATATCATGATCATCTAGTCTAATCTTTTCATTTTCTCAGATGTTCGGAACATAATATTTTGTCCAAGTATAATCCCATATGGCCTCAAGGTTTTTATTGCACCACCAGAACAACTTGGCTGTGAAATATCTTTCTATCTTAAGGGGTCCCTTATTCTTAGACCCCCCCTTGATTTGGGGGTGCAAATTTCATCCCAGGCTACGAAGGTCCACTTCTTCTCCCTTCTCGCTCCTCCCTAGAGAAACTTCTATTGGATGTCTCTAATTTGCTGCAAGATATTTATTGGGGCTGCTAACACCAAGAAGAGGTAGAGGGGCATGGCCATTAGGACTAATTGTATGAGAAGAATCATGTTCTAGAAGGCCAAAAAATGGTCAATCCATTTGTTTAAGTGATCCTTGATCTTTGATAAGAGCTCTTTCCAGAATGGATTTTTGGGCACTTTGTCTAAGAGAGGAATTCCCAAGTAATTTGAGGGAATCCCCACCCTTTGGAATCAAAAAATGCGAGAGATGTTTCTTGGAATAGAAATTAGAGTATTGAAAAAGAACACTTTAGACTTATCACCATTAATTTGCATCCTCAAGGCTTCCATGAACAAATTTAGGTTATTTCTTATGGCCATTTCTTCCCTGATAGTGGGTCGCCCCATTAGCAGGGTATCATCCAAAAACTAAAGGTGAGTGAGGGGTTTTCAGCAGGGGGTAATATGGAGGCCTTGTAGGGCCCCTTAATCTCAGGACTTCTTGAAATAACTTCCCATTCCTTTAGCTACAATTATGAACAAAAACAAGGATAGAGGGTCGACCTTCCTAATCCCTGCAAAGGATTTTAATGTAGAGGAAGGGGACCCATTAACCATTACAACAAATAAAGACAAGGATATTACAACATATATCCAAGAAATCCATTCTCGGTCAAAGCCAAACGATTTCATAATTTTATGAAGGAAGGCTCAGTTTATCCTATCATAGGCCTTTTCTAGGACAAGCTTTATCATCATTCCTGAATGAGCATTTGTCTTAAGCGAATGGATGGCTTCATGATCCACTATTATACCATATAGGATAGGTTTCAATTTGTTTTCTAAAACTTGAGTGGTAATATTGTATAATACATTACAAAGAGAAATTGGATGATATTTATCTGTCGTTAGGGCCTTTTTTCCCTTTGGGATTAATGTCAATAAGGTAGCTTTGAAATCCTAGAGGACCGAATGAGCTTTCCTTGATTCTTCTACAACCTCCCAAATGTCGTGGCATATTATACTCAAACATTATTTGTAGAAGTCTGAGGTGAACTCGTCCGATCTCGGGGATTTACCTACTAGAAGATCTCTGACCACCTGACGCAAGTGATCGGTTGCCCTTCCCCGAAAACTCCTCGCCCGCTCACAGGACCTTCTTTCCTCTCGGCCCGAAGAGTGTCAATGCTCTTCTATCTCCCAATCGGAAGATCTCCACCCATAGTTCCTTCGTGCGACCTCCCCTTGGTTCACCTTGTCGGGAAAATCGGAACTCAAAGCTTCACGAGCTCACAGTCTATCTCTGGGCTCTCAAATCCTGAGACCCGATGTGCCAGTCAACACTGACTTCGTTCTTCCCTTATTGGAACTTCTCTCTATCACAATCTCGCTACATGCGACACCAAGCTCTCGAGTTTCCAACCTCCGATACGCGATGCGCCGAGATGCCGAAATTCGTGATCTCTCTCCCTCGCGACTTCGCTTCTCGCGAGATTAACGGACTCATACATCGACTTCTGAGGTCTGAGACGTCGATACCCAAAATATCGCTACCTCGCAACTTACCTGCTCATGAGGTCAAATAATTCCCTTGTCGACTCCCGATACCCGAGACGCCGAACCTCCGATGGTTTATGCCACCTGTCTTCCACTATTTCCCATGGCCCACCCTGCTTACGCAACTGTCGAAATATCGCCTCTCACTAGATCACGGCTTCCGTTGCGTAGATTTGGAGTCTCTCCTCACGAACTCCCGATATGCTGATCCACGAGTAGGACCAACGCTCCTCGTGATCCCCGATCGACGCTCCTGTTCTTCCAAGCTTCGAACCTTCTTCCACTCCTGCACTGTAACCTTCTGCTATTCTGAGAGATCCAACGATCCTCAGTAACTCTCGGCTCTCCCTAGAGAATTCCAACCGTCCACTTCTCTTCTTGCAAAATCCACGAACAAGACGTATCTCTCCATGAGGCTTGTTCGCCAACCTGCGTTCTTTCCTCCACCTGTTCACGCACAAATTCTGCCTCGGTCCTTCAACGAACTCAAAGGCCTATCCAACTTGAGCTTTTCTCCCAGCTTTCGATTTCCTTCAGGAAACTCCTTGCACACACTCCTTGCGGAAAATCTTCAAACACGGCTAAGTGTTGAAGTCTTTGATCCTGCGCACTCCTGCAACAGAAATCTTTCAATCCCTTGGCTCAGAATCACAACTCTGAGTCTTCGTCTATCCTGCACACACCTTGCATGGCTCCAGTGTCCAAATATGCACTTTTGAGAACTTAGAACAAAAGTTACCTCTATCTGAACCCTTCTGTCAACGCACTCCTTGTGGACGATTCAACTGCACTCCTTGCAGGAATTCTCAGGTTCAAGATAGAGAAACGATTGAAACTAACTTCTTGTTCTCACAGACTTCAATTCAACCATGAAATCACATACACAACATATAAAAGAAAATGTATGACAATAAGCAAACATTCATGAACATAATATCATCAATACACAGAGAATAACACAACCATGGAATTGAATCAAAGCTTTTCTATTAATTCAATGTCTATACATGGATGTTCCTCATACACTTCTCTGCATGCTCTTTTCTTCCAGAATGCTCTTGATAACTCAGAAATTATTTTACAATGTACAATGAGGGTGTCTATATCCTGTTTCCCTCTCGATCTCTAAAGCTATCAAATCTGGAATTAAATATTCTATCTACTTTACATTAACTATCTTAAATGCCTCATCTACCTAAGGACGAGAGTTGTTCGCTCAAGGTCCATTTACAATATACAAGTGCGTCATCTCTTAAATGAATCATTTAAGATCACGCAACATCTCAAAGCATTTTCAAAATTGGTGTTGCTTGTCCAGCTGTCTTCCGCTCCGCGTTGGCTCTCTTGATGATCTGGCGATGCTCCTGCATCATACTCCTCGGCTTGAAAAAATTCATGGGCTCCTGTCCATGAGCTTCTGCACAGTTTGTCCATGCTTTTGTATCATCGCTTTGGTCTCCCAGACGGCATCCTCCACTGGGTGATTCTTCCACTTGACCAGATACTCAAAATACTTCTTTTGCTTGGTCTTCTTACCCACTCGCTTGTCCAGTATGCATTCCATCTGCGGATTTTCTGCTACTGGCAATTGTTTCATCCACTGGACTACTAGTCCCTCAGTTCCAGTCTATGTCTCTCCAGTCCTATATGGATAGAAGTCTGCGATATTGAATATCGGAGATATCCTGATGCCATCCGGCAACTCAATCTCATAAGCATTCTCTCTGAATTTCTTCGGGACTCTGAATGGCCCGATTTTCTTCATCTTAAGTTTATTGTATGTTCCCCTTGGGAACCTTTCCTTCCTTAGGCGTGCCAGAACTAGATCACCAACTTCAAACTGAAGTTGTCTCCTATGTTGATCTACTCTGCGCTTGTACTCCCGGCTTGAATTTATCAGTCCCTGCTTCACCTGACTGTGAAGTTCCTACATCGCCTCAGCGAATTCTTCTGCACTAGCACTGCTAGTCATAGTCTGTTCTGAATCTTGCAATTCATAAAATCCTCGGGGCTGCATCCCAGATACAACCTGAAATGGACTTCTACCTGTACTCCGATTCGGTGAATCATTGTATGAAAACTTGGCCTGTGGCAACACATTATCCCAACTGCGGTGGTGCTCTGTCACCAGGCTTCTTAGCAAGTCTCCCAGACTTCTGTTGACCACTTCCGTTTGTCCATCCGTCTAAGGATGATAAGCAGAACTAAACACCAAGTTAGTTCCTAGCTTCTTCCATAGCATCCTCCAAAAATGCCCTATGAATTTCGTATCCCTGTCCGAAACAATACTTTTCGGCAATCTGTGAAGTCTAACAATCTCTTTGAAAAACAGATTTGCGATGTGCATCACATCACTGGTATTCTGGCATGGTATGAAATGTGCCATCTTTGAAAACCTGTCCACGACCACAAAGACGGAATCAACACCTCTCTGTGTCCTAGACAATCCCAATACAAAATCCATGCTGAATGCCTCCCATGGCCTCTCTGGTATGGGCAATGGCTGATAAAAACCTGCATTCTTATTTCTCCCTTTTGAATGCTGACAAATTATGCACCTGTCAACAAACTTCTTGACGTCTGCATGCATCCCTAGCCAAAAATATTATTCGCTCAACTTTGCAAATGTCTTGTCGTGGCCAAAATGCCCTGCCAAACCTCCCTTGTGCTTCTCCTTCAACAGGTTCTCCCTCATGGAGAAATTCAGAATACACAGCTGATTGCCTTTGAACAACAATCCTTCCTGGATCATATAATCTATCCAAGGACTTTTGTCCCTGAGAACTGGATTCTCAGCCGCTTCATATGCTTCTGCAAAATCTGCATCTCCTGCGTACATGTCCCTAAGATTTTCAAAACCCAATGTTTTGACTCGAAACTCTTGCAGCAACAAACACTTCCTACTCAAAGCATCAACCACTTTGTTAGCAGTACCCAAAATGTGTTTGATTACAAATGTAAAATTCTGCATATACTCTACCCATTTAGCATGTTTCTGATTCAACTTCTCCTGTTGAGTCACAAACTGTAATGCATGATTGTCACTGTACTAAACAAATAACTTTGGGATCAAGTAATGCCTCCACTTCTTCAATTCTTGTATGATAGCATAAAATTCCTTATCATACGTGGAGTATTTCAACTTCGCTTCATCCAACTTCTCGCTGAAATATGCGACTGGTCTATCTTCTTGACTCAAGACCGCTCCTATGGCATACCCATTGGCATCACATTTCACTTGAAATGTCTTCTGAAAATCTGGCAACACCAACACTGGTTGCTCTGTGATCTTTCACTTCAACAGATTGAAGCTCTTCTCAGCCTCAACTGTCCAATGGAAATTCTTATGCCGCTTCTTCACTGTGTCCATCATCGCTGCGTTAATCCCACTAAAATTCCTAATGAACTTTCTGTAGAAACTAGCCAAACCATGAAAACTTCTCACCTCGGACACATTTCTCGGTGATGGCCAATTCTTGATCACGTCCACCTTCTCTGGATCTATCCTCAACTCATTAGCCGAAATAACAAAACCCAAATAGATGAGTTGTGTCTTCATAAATCAAGACTTCTTCATATTAATCAACAACTTCTCCTGCTGTAATTTTCTCATCACAATGGCCAAATGCTTCAGATGTTTAGCTTCTGATTTACTGTAAATCAGTATGTCGTCCAAATAAACAATGAAAAACTTTCCAATGAATTCCCTCAGGAATTCATTCATCAGCCTCATAAAAGTACTTGGCGCGTTTTTCAAACCAAATGGCATGACTAGACATTCATAAAGTCCTTTGTTTATTTTGAAGGCTGTCTTCCACTCATCGCCTTCTTTCATGCGAATCTGGTGATATCCGCTCTTCAAATCTATCTTTGAAAAATAATTTTCCCCACTCAGGCAATCCATTAGGTCATCCATTGTCGGTAGTGGAAACCTGTACCTGATGGTTATCTTGTTGATGGCTCTTGAGTCGGTACACATCCTCCAGCCTCTATCTTTCTTCGGACTGAGCACTGTTGGAAAAATACACAGACTCAAACTCTCTCTGACCAATCCTTTGTCCATCAAATCTTGGACTTGTCTCTTGACCTCCTCATTTTCTTGCGGCGTCAACCTGTACAAGGCTTTATTCGACAAACTAGCTCCTGGTATGAGGTCTATGTGATGACTCACACTTCTCATCGGTGGCAACGAATGAGGTAATTCGTCCACTATGATGTCAGCAAACTCTTCCAGCAGTTCCTAAACCTCATCTGGTAGATCATCCACTCTTGTGCTAGTCAGAACAATCCTCAGCTTTCTGACCACAAAGAATTGTGGATCTTCTTTCTTCTCCATTTCTGAAAGAAGTTCCTTCCCACTCATGAGAAGTACTGTGTTGCTTACTTATGGCTTCACCTCCTTACCCTTTATCGGAAGCAACATATGGTTTCTCCCATTTTTCTCCAGAGTATATGTGTTCATTCTCCCATCATGAATCACATTTCTTTCATATTGCCATGGTCTACCCAACAATAAATGACATACGTCCATATGAATAACATCACACAAGATCTTATCATTATACCCACCTATTTTGAACTCAACCAAGCATTGTTTAGTAATAGTTACCTGGTGTCCTTTTTGTAGCCACGAAACTTTGTATCGACTGGGATGATCAGTCGTCTCCAGCGCCATCTTCTCTAGCATCTCGGTTGATATGAGATTATCCGTGCTACCACTGTCAACAATCACCTTGCATACCCTGTCTTTGGTTTTGCAAGTTGTTCTGAATAGTCTTGTCCTTTGCACTGAGCTCTCCACCTCCTTCTCAGGTGTGAAAAGGACTTTATGCATCCCAAGCGATCTTTCGCCTTCTGCATCTTCGGTCTCAGCATCACGCCTCTGCGCTTCTGCGATGTGAGTTTCTCCAATGTCCTTCCTTTTCTCTGGACACTTGTATGACTTGTGCCTATTCTTCCCACATCTGAAACATGTGATAACTCCTCCTCGACCTCTAGTACGAGGAAGAGTGTTTGCATCAGCATAATCCCCTCACTGATCATTTTGTTGTCCTCTTTGTTCAGCATATGGTTGCCTCTGTTGTGAGGTTCCACCTCTCTCAGTTTTACCCTGACATTTCTTCCATTCCTCTTTGGGCTTCTGGTATTTGTCCTGGGCAACTGCTTTGCCTCTGGGCTGACTTCTGCCTCGCCCTCGCTGTCCTTTCTTTCGGCTCAGCTTATCCTCTGCTTTCAGAGCCAATTGGTAAGCATCTTCCATCGTTCGGATGGTTAGCATGCTTAGTTCATCCTGAATGTCGTATCTTAGACCATTCAGGTATCTAGCAACTTTCTCATCATCGCTCTCCCGATGACCTTCTCTGATGTTTAGTCAATAGAATTCTTCAGTGTATTCCTTCACTGTCATCAGTTTCTATCTTAGGTTCTCCATTCGCCTGAACAGAGTGATTTGATAATCCCTTGGGATGAACTTCGCCTTCATCTTCGCGATCATCCAATCCCAACTTTTGATCTTTTGCTTGCCTTTGCAACGCCTATCTGCTTGTATCTTGTCCCACCATAATGCTGCATGTCCTTTCAAGCGTGTGATAGCATGTCTTACCTTCTTATCCTCTTCGATATCCTCATAATCGAAGTAGGTATCAAGAGCTCTAATCCAATCTAGTAGCTCCTCTGCATCCAGATTCCCCTCATAGACTGGAATGCCCATCTTGGCATTCACACCCATCCTTGCGATGGCTTTGATCAACTGCTCGGTTGATGCATCTTCTACTGTGACTTCTTCTTCGTGTCCAACTTCTTCTTCAACCTCGAAATCACTAAGATCCCCAGCACCAACTCCACGTCTTTGCACTGTCTCCATCTCCTTGAGTCTCGCTCGGAGATCTCTCATATGTCGCTCCATTTATGGATTTCCTGCTGGCCTACCTCTTCTCCGCACCTCCCTTTCTTCTGGGTCTGGTGACTGTCTTTCTCTTCTCAGTGGCATGGTGAATCTCTTTCTTCTGCTATAGAAAGAAAATAATTCCTGCTCTGATACCACTCTGACACAAGCTATCGGCTCCCCTTACCCGAAAACTCCTCGCCCGCTCACAGGACCTTCTTTCCTCTCGGCCCAAAGAGTGTCAATGCTCTTCTATCTCCCAATCAGAAGATCTGCACCCACAGTTCCTTCACACGACTTCCCCTTGGTTCACTTTGTCGGGAAAATCGGAACTCACAGCTTCACGAGCTCACGGTCTATCTCTGGGCTCTCAAATCTCGAGATCTAATGTGCCAGTCAATGCTGACTTCATTCTTCCCTTATTGGAACTTCGCTCTATTGCGATCTTGCTACATGCGACACCAAGCTCTCGAGTTTCCAACCTATGATACGCGATGCGCCGAGATGACGAAATTCACGATCTCACTCCCTCGTGACTTTGCTTCTCACGAGATTAATGGACTCCTACCTCGAATTCAGAGGTTCGAGACGCCGATACCTGAAATATCGTTGCCTCGCAAATTCGCTGCTCATGAGGTCAAATAATTCCCTCGTCGACTCTCGATACCCGAGACGCCGAACCTCCGATCGTTTACGCCACCTGTCTTTCACTATTTCTCGTGGCCCACCCTACTTACACAGCTGTCGAAATATCGCCTCTCGCTAGATCGCGACTTCCGTTGCGTAGATTTGGAGTCTCTCCTCACGAACTCTCGATATGTCGATCCACAAGTAGGACCAACGCTCCTCGTGATCCCCGATCGACGCTCTTGTTCTTCCAAGCTTCGAAACTTCTTCCGCTCCTGAACTGTAACCTTCTGCTATTTTGAGAGATCCAACGATCCTCGGTAACTCGCAGCTCTCCTTGGAGAATGTCGACCGTCCACTTCTCTTCTTGCACAATCCATGAACAAGACGTATCTCTCCACAAGGCTTGTTTGCCAACTTGTGTTCTTTCCTCCACCTGTTCAAGCACAAATTCTGCCCCGGTCCTTCAACGAACTCAAAGGCCTTTCCTACCTGAGCTTTTCTTCCAGCTTTTGAGTTCCTTCAGGAAACTCCTTGCACGCACTCCTTGCGGCAAATCTTCAAACACGGCTAAGTGTTGATGTCTTCGATCCTGCGCACTCCTGCAACAGAAATATTTCAATCCCTTGGCTCAGAATCGCAACTCTGAGTCTTAGTCTAGCCTGCGCACACCTTGCATGGCTCCGATGTCCAAATCTACACTTCTGAGAACTTAGAACAAAAGTTACCTCTATCTAAAACCTTCTTTCAATGCACTCCTTGCGGACGATTCAACTACACTCCTTGCAGGAATTCTCAAGTTCAAGATAGAGAAACGATTGACACTAACTTCTTGTTCTCACAAACTTCAATTCAACCATGAAATCACATACACAGCATATAAAAGCAAATGTATGACAAGAAGCAAACATTCATGAACATAATATCATCAATACACAGAGAATAACACAACCATGGAATTGAATCAAAGATTTTCTATTAATTCAATGTCTGTACATGGATGTTCCTCATACACTTCTCTGCATGCTCTTCTCTTCCAGAATGCTTTTGATAACTCAGAAATTATTTTACAATGTACAATGAGGGTGTCTATATCCCGTTTCCCTCTCGAGCTCTAAATCTATCAAATCTAGAATTAAATATTCTATCTACTTTACATTAACTATCTTAATTGCATCATCTACCTAAGGACGAGAGTTGTATGCTCAAGGTCCATTTACAATATAAAAGTGCGTCGTCTCTTAAATGAATCATTTAAGATCGCGCAACATCTCAAAGCATTTTCAAAATTGGTGCTGCTTGTCCAGCTGTCTTCCGCTCCGCGCTAGCTCTCTTGACGATCTGGTGATGCTCCTACATCACCACCTCTTCTACTTCTTTTGTGGTCACCTGATGCATTAAAATACTATTTTTCTCTACAGAGATTATGTTGGGGATTGATTTGGTGATTTGACGCAATGTTTTCCTTCTATCACTATATGGTTCTAAAAGTAAACTCATGTATAATTCAATATCATTTTTTCTACATCCTCATGTTTTTTTGCCACTGTTTTGTCATCCTTTTAGAGGGCCTCTATAGATTCTTGCTTCTTTTCCAGAGGAGGGAGTTGTGGAAGAAATTTGTGTTTATGCCGCTCTCTTGTAACCATTGAACCCTGGATTTCTTCCTGATCAAAATCTCTTCCTAAATATATCTTTATGTGATCTCATGTTGAATAGTGATCGGATTTGCTGAGACATTTGTTGGAGGATTATTTGGTGTCGAAGTCGCTCCATTTTCCCTTATAGTTTTCTCCTTTCCTCCTCGATGTTTTCGAAATATTCTTTATTCCATTTTTTGATACAAGTGTTTGTGCATTTCATCCTTTCTTGGAATTTATACATCTTTGTCCCATGGAGGTTTGGTTGATTGTTCCACCATATAGAAATTATTGGTAGAATATCTGAGCTATGTGTCTAGAATTTTTCAAATATGAAAGGCTTTGGTCAATGGGTTGATTAAGTCTCCCAACTTACTAAGATTGGCCAGTGGTCCAATCCTTAGTAAAGGAGAACTTCTACCACCATTCCCTAAGAAGATTGAATAAACCTTTCCGAGACTAAGTATCTATCCAATCTCTCTACTACCTATTTTGGTCCCCCTCTTAGATTGTTACAAGTGAATATTCCTCCTTGGGTTGGCAGGTCCACCAATTTTTAGTTATCTATTATTTATTTGAACCATTTGTTCTAAGAATCGAGATTTCTAACACCTCCCTTTTTCTCTTCCAGGGATTTTATGATATTAAAATCCCCCCCCCCCTATGATCCATTTTTGCTCTTGAAGTTGGTTCCCCAAATGGTCTAAATAGTCTAGAAATTATCTTTTTCTCTCCAGGTTTGGGGGGTCATAAGCATTCAAAATGTATCCTTTCTCCCCCAATCTTAGGTCTTGGAAATGAATTGTTAATATTCTCTATCAATGGAGAACTCATTCCATCTTCGTATTGTCTAGATTCGAGAGGGTTGCTAGGTCTCATGAGGACCCTTCTTCTTCTAGACATACAATTTCACAAATATTCCACATTTTATTGGCTATCTTATTGATTATTTATCTATCACATTTATTTTATTGAAATAACATACAGTCTACTTTCTCTTCATTTAACTTCTTTTTCAAAGTCCTTTGTTTTGATGGGGCTTTTAACCCCCACATATTCCATGAGATTATGTTCATCATTAACATTTTTGTTTAGAGGGGAAGTACTTCTCTGGGAGACCCATTGTAGATTTTAACCTTGCACAATATTTACTGCAAACAAATTTTTCAGTAAAAGAACAGAAAAGATACAATGGAAAATTTATGGAAAGAGTTTTCCCCTGGAAGCCTAAACTGGGAAAACCAACATATTCTATATTCATTCATACTGATACATTGTTTACAATAAAATATACATATAGGATCTAGCAGCATCCAAAACCCTAATCCAATGAACTAGATTAGTCAACAACCCTAATTCCTTAACTGGAAATAGAAAACCATCGAAAAAAAACATGTTTTCAAAATTGCCCAACAATGGACACGAAAAATTGAGGCAAGAAATGCAACATGTTTCTCGAGGAAAAACAATTATCGGGAGTGATACCACGTAACCCCCACTCAAAAAGGATATCACTGCCTTGCAACCCTCAAAGGGGGGGCCTAGTTTCCCCCCCCCCAAAACCCCCAATGTAATGTAGCAAACACTATAGGTAGTTGTGCAAATAATATAAACCATACCCAACATTCTCCCACTTGTTGTTTTATTTGCATATAGCGGGTTACAGGGTTACATAGTCAACAATCCATGGCAACAATGCCCATGGATCCTCTACATCAAGATAATTTCTTAGTGCTCACATAATTTGCTAATGAATATGAAACATTGTTCAAAGAGTCCACCTTCGTTAGAAACACTTTATTTTCTTCAACTATGTCTCTCACAAAGTGATATTGAATATCGATATGTTTTTTCTTTGAAGGATAAGTCGAGTTCTTCGCCAAAAAAATTGCACTCTGATTGTCACAATCTATCCTTACAACTTGTTGTACCAACCCAATACATGAACACAATATTTGTAACCATACTACTTCCTTACTTGCATGAATGGCTTCCATGTATTCAACTTCTGTAGTTGAAAGTTCCACTACAACCTATCTTTTTCTCATCCAACTGATGGTTCCTCCAAACATGTTAAACACATACATGCTTGTATATCTCCTACGATCCAGATCTCCATCCCATAATGCATCCAAAAATAAATGTATGTCCAACACTTTGCCCAATCCTAGTCTTCCTTGGTATCACAATACATAGCTAACAATGCCACACAAATACATGAAAACCCTTTTTATTGTTGTCCAATGCTCCTTCCCTAGTTTTGACATATACCTACTCAAAAATCACACTGCATGTGCAATGTCTAGTGATGTAGGATCATCACTTCACGTCAGCAGCATGCCAACCAACCAACACATACAACACACATTTAATGGAGAAAGGGAGAGGCGCAACCCTCTCAATTTTGAAATTCAAAATTTCAATAAATTTTGTAAGGTTGTAAGAGTTGACCACGCATCTGTTCAAGAAGTGGCTGAGGTTTCCCTAAATGGTAGCCTGCAGCAAGCCCAGGACGTATTTAGGACTGGTCATCCATTTATGTAATGTAGTAGTAAGAGCTCCTCCATGATAGTGAGAGCTCTACCAGGAGGGCATCGAACGAGTGCATAGAGTGCACTAGGGAACTCTATTTCAAGTTCAGAGAGAAGGAGTGTCGAGGAGAGACACTTACAGAGTTGTTGAACACTCTGTAGGCTCTACAAGGTGTGCATTGAGTAGAAGAACGCCAAGTGGGCGTAAGGAGTTTTCTTTTCCATATCTGAGTTATTCATAATCTGAAGAGCACCAGGAGTGTGCGAGAGTGGACTTGTTCTAAGTCCATAAGCTCAGAAGAGAAAGCGCAAGAAGAACGTGCACAGAGAAAACCTTTCGAGGTTTCTAAGTTGACCAAGTTTATGAGGGGAAGCATTTCTATAATGAAAACGAGACCCAAAGGAACCAGGCTCACAAGAGGAAGAGTCAAAGGTCGAGACCTTCGAGACTTAGAAAATATTCTAAGTAAAAAAGCCAAGAAATCTCAGGAGGAAGAGCACAACTGTCATTAGATTAGCAGTGGGAAGAAATATCCAGACCATTGAATCTACATCAAGGCAGTAGGAGGAGAGTGTGTAAGGAGGTCAGATCTGGATCGTCAGATCTAGCACCAAGGACCGATAGCCATTGGATCCCGGAGAAGGTGTGAGGGGTTTAATCCATGGGAAGCCACATAGAAGGGTAGAACGGATGGAAAAACTTCGAGGAAGAAGTGTCGAGTTACTGTGAGCCATCGGATCCAGAAAAGGTGTGTGAGTTTTAAACCTCATAACAGTAGAAGGAAGAGGACTTGTCAAGTCCTAAAATCATCAGGACCAACCATTTTGGAGGACAGGTGGAAGAGATATGGATCATTTCATGAATTCAGGGTTCGTAAGTTTGGAGGGAAGACCAAATTCTTTGTTTCGTGAAGTCCCAAGTTGCGAGGAGCAGGGAAGGAAATCGAAATCGTTAGATCCAAGCCACGGGAAAACTATTGGATCAGAACCTCTGTGTGGTATCATATATCGGGGGTTCGGGGGTTGAAAGAGTTTCTTTTCGACTGTAGAAGTCACAAAGTGCACGTGAAAACACATGGTGCATCTGTTAGGTGGGGACCATGTGGTTGACAGGTGGCGTAACAAAAAACTCTTAGAGAAAGGTGGAAGTGGGTGACAGGTGGTGGACACACGTGACCTTGGAAGGAGACAACCCATCGCTTACCTTTCATGTTTCGGGGTTTCGCAAAGGAGGAGCATGAGTTTTCAACACTCCAACTTGTGAATTCACGAGTTGCAAGTAGTTCTAAAGGAGTCAACCCATCGTTGACTTATCATGCTTCTGGATTTCGCAAAGGAGGAGCACAAGGGATCAACACTCCAACTCGCAAAGTCACGAGTTGTGAGTAGTGCTAGCACTTATCCCTAGCCGGTGGTTATGTGGAGAAGGCATTAAAAGGAGGATCCATACCTGTATCACATCTCGGGTATCTGAGTTTGGAGAAAGAGGATTCAAGGGTTTTCGACTCACGAACTCGCAAAATCGTGAGTCACAAAGGGCGCTTGCCCTAAGGAAAGGTTGTGGTCACATGGGGATGTAAGGCTCATGCCTGGTGTTAAGTTGTGCCGGGAGGGTTTTCATGAAGGACCTGTGGATTTTTTCAAAGGGTTCGAGCAGGAGACCGAAGAGCCATTTTGGCTTAGAAGAAGATCGATCCAAATACCGGGAGGTTGCAGAACCTTTGTGCTAAGGTAGGGGGTGTTGCATCATCTAGTCTAGTACATACCATTTCATACATCAAACTACCAAATGCACTCACATATGGAACATGAGACATGTCCTCCTCCTCTTCCTATACCTTGGGACACCAATCCATAGATAAATTTACAACAACAGGAATAAGGACCTTGACCGATTTACATTCCTTCATATTAAACCTCTTCAATATTGTCTCGGCATATTTTCTTTGATTTAACCATAGTTTCATGTTTTTCCGATTTCTTTTAATTTCCACGCCCAAAATGAAATTTGTAGCACCGAGATCCTTCATTTCAAATTTATAGGACAACTAATTTGTCACATCCTAGATAATCTCCTTGTTTTTTCCTATCAGCAACATGTCATCCACATATAAGACCAAATAAATCAAATGATCACCAATTGATTTAAATACACACATTGATCCTTTTTTCTTCTTGTGAAGCCAAGTCCTAGCATATAAGTATCAAATTGTTTATACCACATCCTTAGTCATTGTTTTAAACCATACAAGGACTTTTTCATCTTGCATACCAACTCCTTCTCTCCCTTCACATAAAAACCTTTTGGTTGCTTCGTATCAATTTCTTCTTTCAGATCCCCATGTAGGAATGTTGTCTTCACATCGATCTGTTCTACTTCAAAATCAAATGCAACAATAATAGATAACATAAATCTTATAGAAGTTAACTTGGGAACATGAGAAAAAATCTCACCAAAATCAATTCCCTCAACCTGGGAATAACGCTTTGCTAACCGATATTTGTATTTCTCCACTTTTCCTTATGCATTATGCTTCTTTTTAATACCCATTTACCACTAATGGGATTTCTTCCAGTCGACAAATACACTAGATACCAAGCCTCATTATTATCCAAGGCTTCCATTTCTTCATCCATGGCATTTTTCCATAGTTTTTCATCCTCTGAATCCAATGCCTCCCTAACAGTTCTAGGATCATCATCAGTAATAGACAAAGATAAATTTGAATAGAAATTAGATGGAGTATACCTTTCGAGTAGCCTTATTTATTGAAGTGATCTCCTCATTACTAGAGTATGAGTATCTTCTTATTCTTATTCATGTTCTTTTGTTGAGTTTGATTCATCATCCTTTAAATCAAACTATATTTTCTCTGGTTCTAGCTTACTTGGTAGGACTTCCTGTTTAACAACATCCTTCATTTCTCTAAATACCACATCTTGGATATACACAACCTTCTTAGTTTCTAGTTTCCAAATATTATAACCTTTGAGACCATATTTATACCGAATAAAGATACACTTTTCATCCTTCTTATATAACTTACTCTTGTTTTCCTTTGGAACATGAACATAGGCCTCACAGCCAAATACCTTGAGATTCATGAGAGAAGGTTTATTAACAATCAATACCTCTTGTGGAGTCTCGTAATCCATCACTGATGAGGGTGATTTGTTGACCAGGTAACTTTCAATACCCACGGCATCTGCCCATAATTCGTTTCCTAACTTGGAACCACTGAGCATGCACCTTGATTTTTCCATTAGTGTCCTTTTCATCCTTTCTACAACTCCATTATTTTGAGGTGTATATGGAGTAGTATTCTTCTTGCTATACTTCACTTCTTACATAATTCTTCAAATTCATTTCCCCATAAATCTCCACCATTATCAGTCCTCAACACCTTAATTCTTTTCTCTGTTTGATTCTAAAAAAGAGCCTTAAACTCCTTAAACCTGTCAAAGACTTCATATTACTTCTTGAGGAAATATATCCAAGTATTCCTCGACAATTCATCTATAAATGAGACATAGTACACAAATTTTCTCAATAATGGAATAGACACAGGTCCAAACACATCACTGTGAACTAGTTTTAAAATTCATTTTTCCCTCGTTGCACCATAGGGGAATCTTACCCGATTCTTCTTCGCATAGACACAATGTTCATATAAATAAATATCTAGAGAGAACTTAGACATACCTTCAACCATAACTTTACCGTGTAGTATTAAAAAACCCTTCTCTCCGATATGACTCGGTCTTTGATGCCATAGCATAACCTTTTCTCTAGATACTGTAGAATTGTTTTCTTCTTCAACTCCAATATCAGGAACAATGGAACTATTTCACCCATCACTAATAGTATTTCCTTGCATATTATAAAGAGTTCCAAACTGAACTCCCTTCAACAACACCATTTCTCCTCGAAGCATCATGTAGATTTCCTTTTCAAATATTGTTTTTACTCATGCATCATCCATTTTTCTTACATAACTCAAATTTCTGGCCAATCCTTTAATATATGAACCTAAACTTGACTTGTCCATGTCCTATGATGTTGGTTGTAGATTCATCATCAAGGAAAACATTGCATACATCATATCTTTCATATTCATAGAACCACTCCATGTGGGGAGTCATATGAAAGGATGCACCTGAGTCAACCAACCATGCCTTATGATATGCATCTGTTCTTGAATAATCCAAGTACATATCCTCTCCTTCTTTCTTGGATGTATTTTCTTCTATAGAAGGAGCTTCTTCAGATCCCTTCTTTTTCTCAACTTTGGATCTACAGTGCTTCTTGTAGTGCCATTCTTTTCCACATCTCCAACATACCTTTACAAACTTTATAGGAGATTTAGATCTACCCTTAGAATCACATCTCCCACTTGAGGACCGAGATCTATTTCTTTCTTGGGTGCATCCTCTTGCAAATAATGCATCTGTACTTTTTCATTCCATGTTATTCCATCTCATCTCCTCTAAAAAGAAGGATGAGACCACTTCATCCAAATTCAAGGAATTTGTATTACTACCTATGGCCACAACCAAAATATCCCACAAGTTTGGTAGGGAGCACAATAAACTAACACACTTATCTTCATTTGAAATTTTAATCTCAACAGTTAATAACCAACTTACCACAGTATTGAAGGCCTTCAATTTTTTTGTCACTGAGTCTTCATCTCTCATCTTCAGGTTATACATCTTTCTCAGGAATAGTTTATTTACTAGGGACTTACACCAATACAACTTCCCCAACTTATCCCATAACTCCTTGGTGCTAGCTTCCTCTGACACATTCAGTAATACTGAATCTAAGAGACACAGTTGGATTATTCTCTTCGCCTTTCGATCAAACTTTTCCCATTCATATTTTGAATTTCCTATAGGTGTAGTACTTGGATACACTGCGATCCATTTATTTTTGTACACCAACAGGTCTTCCATATTGAGCTTCCACAACTCAAAACTTTTCCCATTAAATTTATCGATCTCCATTTTTGAATTTATCACCATTTCTCTTCACTTGAAGAATCAATACCATAGATATTCCACTGTAACAAGGATTATCACAATCCCAAGCCAAACCCTTGACCACAAAGGCATCCCCCTGAAGCCAACAAATATATGATATCAAATGTAAATCTTAACCTTGTACAATATTTACTGCAAAAAAAATTTCAGTAAAATAATGGAAAAGATACAATAGAAAATTCACACATTACACAGAGACGTTTCCCTTGGAAAACCAACATATTCTATAATCATTCATAGGGATACATTGTTTACAATGAAATATACATATAGGAGACAGTGCCATCCAAAATTCTAACCCAATGACATGGATTAGTCAACAACCCTAATTACTTAACCGGAAATAGAAAACCATCAGCAAAAACCATGTGCTGAAAAACCGCCCAAAAATGGACATGAAAATTGAGGCGACACAAAAAATGAGGAAAAAAATGAAACATGTTTCTCGAGGATTTTTTTTTTCTTGGGGGAACTTCCCTTACAACCCTTGAAGGGTGGTCCTAGTTCCCCCCCTCAAACCCCCCTGTGTGCTCGGAGGAATGTATAAAAGACTAAAGTTATTCATGCAAAAAATATAACACATACCCAACAACCACTACTTGACCCGAGTCTATCAATATGACCCATATTTATTCTAAGACTTGCTTATGTGGTGTGCAGCCTCTTCATTTATCCTCCTCACTTGTTTTTTTATGGTTTTTAAGAGGGTTTCTCTTGATACCTAGATTATTCACCGAGGTAGTAGGATTATCTTGGCTACTAATCTTACCCTTTCCTTTTTTTAGTTCTCTGTTCATTTTTCTGAGTTGAATTACCTAGATCTTGTTCAATTCTTGTTCCACATGGAATTCTATAAGGGCTTTGATGTCTACTTTGTTTCTTCAAGCTTCACATTTTTTTATTTTTCCTCCTCCTCCCCTTCTTCTTGAGATCCCTATGTGTCTACCATTTCCTGCATTATGGTTTCTCCTTCCCAACTAGGATTGGTGTTCCCTGGATGTTTTGTTCTCTGACATTTTGGAATTTCCTACAACTTTCCCTTGTCTTGTCATGACCAAAGTGCCCTGCCAATCCTCCATTGTGTTTCTCCTTTAGCAGGTTCTCCCTCATGGAGAATTTTGGAATACACAGTTGATTACCTCTAAATAATAATCCTTCTTGGATCATATAGTCTATCCACTGACTTCTGTCTCCGAGAACTGGATTCTCAGCTGCTTCATATGCCTCCTTAAAATATGGATCGTCTGCATACATGTCCCTGAGATCCTCAAAACCCAACGTTTTGACTTTAAATTTTTGAAACAAAAAACACTTCCTGCTCAAAGCATCAACCACTTTGTTAGCAGTACCAGAAATATGTTTGATCACAAAAGTGAAATTCTGCATATACTCAACCCATTTGACATGTCTCTGATTCAACTTTTCCTGTTGAGTTACAAATTGTAGTGCATGATTGTCACTGTATAAGACAAATTCCTTCGGGATCGAGTAATGCCTCCATTTCTTTAATGCCTGGATGATAGCATAAAACTCCTTATCATAAGTGGAGTATTTCACTTTCTCTTCATTCAACTTCTTGCTGAAGTATGCTATCGGCATGTCTTCCTAACTCAAGACTACCCCGATTGCAAACCCACTTGCATCGCATTTCACTTGAAATGTTTTTCGGAAATCCGGCAACACCAAAATTGGTTGTTCTGTGATCTTCCTCTTTAACAGATTAAAATTCTTCTCAGCCTCTTCTATCCAGTGAAAAGACTTGTGTCTTTTCTTCACTATATCCATCATTGCTGCACTAATTCAACTGAAATTTCTGATGAACTTTCTGTAGAAACTAGCCAATCCGTGAAAACTTCTCACCTCAAAGATATCCTTCGGTGATGGCCAATTCTTGATTACCTCCACCTTATCTGGATCCATCCTCAACTTGTCAGCAAAAATAAAAAATCCCAAGTAAATGAGCTCTATCTTCATAAATGAGGATTTCTTCATGTTTATCAATAGTTCCTCCTGCTGCAATCTCTGCATCACTGTAGCCAAATGCTTCAGATGTTCTTCCACTGTTTTACTGAAAACTAGTATGTCATCCAAATATACAATGACAAATTTTCCAATGAACTCCCTCAGGACTTCGTTCATTAACCTCATGAAGGTACTCGATGCATTTGTTAAGACAAACGACATAACAAGCCATTCATACAACCCTTCGTTGGTTTTGAATGTTGTCCTCCATTCATCGCCTTCTCTCATGCGGATCTGGTGATAACCACTTTTCAAATCAATCTTTGAAAAATACTTTGCTCCACTCAAGCAATCCATCAGATCATCCATCCTCGGCAATGGAAATCTGTACCTGATGGTTATCTTTTTGATCTCCCTCGAGTCAGTACACATCCTCTAGCCTCCATATTTCTTCGGACTAAGTACTGTTGGAACAATACAAGGAATCAAGATCTCCTTGACCAAACCTTTGTCCAATAAATCCTGGACTTGCCTTTTAACCTCTTCATTCTCTTGCGGCGTCAATCTGTATGTGGATTTATTCGGCAAACTGGCTCCTGGTATGAGATCAATATGATGACTCACACTTCTAATCGGTGGCAATGAATGAGGTAATTCATCCATGACTATGTCAGTGAACTCTTCCAACAGTTTGAGAACCTCTTCTGGTAAATCATCTACTCTTGTGCTAGTCAGAACAATCCTATGCTTTCTGACCACAATGAACTGTGGATACTACTTCTTCTTAACCTCTATAAGAAGTTCCTTCCCACTCATGAGAAGTATTGTGTTGCTTACTTCCGGATTCACCTCCTTATCCTTGATTGGAAGTAACATGTGAGTCCTCCCATTCTTTTCTAGGGTGTATGTGTTCATTCTCCCATCATGAATCACATTTTTGTCATATTGCCATGGTTTACCCAACAATAGGTGAAAAACATCCATAGGAATGACATCACATAATATCTTATCATTATATCCTCCTATATTGAATTCAACTAAACATTGTTTAGTGACAGTTACCTGGTGTCCTTTTTGTAGCCACGAAACTCTGTATGGGTTTGGATGATTAGTTGTCTCCAACTCCATCTTTTCTACCATCTCCGTAGAAACAAAATTATCTGTGCTACCACTGTCTACAATGACCTTGCATACCCTATACTTGGTCTTGCAAGAAGTCCTGAAAAGTCTAGTCCTTTGGACTGAACTTTACACCTTCTTCTCGAGTGTCAAAAGGACTTTTCGCATCATCAGCGATCTCACGCCTTCATTGTCTTCTACCTCAACATCCTGGCTCTGTGCTTCGGCAATGTGAGCTTATCCAATTTCCTTATTTTTATCCGGACACTCGTAAGACTTGTGCCCATTCTTCCCACATGTGAAGCAGGTAATTACTCCACCTCTTCCTCTTCCTCTACCTCTAGTATGGGGAAAAGTGTTTTTATCCGCATAATCTCCTCTCTGCTCAGTATGCTACCCTCTCTGTTCAACATATTTCCCTCTATATGAGGTTTCTCCTCTCTCAATCCAAGTCTAAGGTTTATTCCAATCTTCCTTGGGCTTCTGATATTTATCCTGGGCAACTGATTTGCCTCTTGGTTGACTTCTGCCTCGACCTCTCTGACTCTGCTTTCGGCTCAGCTTCTCTTCATATTTCAAAGCCATCTGATAAGCATCTTCCACCATTCGGATGGTTACCATTCTCATCTCATCCTGGCTATCATATCTTAGGCCATTCATATATCTGGAAAATTTCTCATCATCGCTCTCCCGATGACCTTCCCTGATGTTTAGTTTATAGAATTCCTCAGTGTATTCTTTCATTTTCATCAGCTTCTATCTCAGGTTCTGCATCCTCTTGAACAGAGTAATTTGATAATCCCTGGGGATAAATTTCGCCTTCATCTTCGTGATCATTCTATCCCAGATTTTGATCTTCTTCTTTCCTTTGCAGCGTCTGTTAGATTGTAGTTTATCCCACCACAACACTGTATGTCCCTTCAATCTAGTGACAACAAGCTTGACTTTCTTGTCCTCTTCAACATCCTCATAGTCAAAGTATGTGTCTGAAGCTCTAATCCAGTCTAGAAGCTCTTCTGCATCCAAGTTTCCCTCATAAACTGGAATGTCCATCTTTTTTTTCGCACCCAACCTTGAAATAACTCTGATCAAATGTTCGTTTGATGCATCTTCATCTGAAACTTCTTCTTCACATTTAGCCTCAAATTTTCTTTCAGAATCACTGAGATCCCCAACACTGAATGTTCATCTTTGCGTTGTATCCATGTCTTCGAGTCTAGCTCATAGATCACACTTCTCTCTCTCCATAGCTAGATCTGTCATCTGCCTGCCTCTTCTTCTTGGCATTTCCCTATCCTCTGGTGGATCGGGTGTTTGCATGTCCCTTCTCCTTGGCGTCATGGTGAATTCTCTTTCTCTGTTATAGAGAGCAAAGAACCTTTCTTTTCTCTGATACCAAACTGATACCGATTCCCTCCCAACACAACCTGCAGGTTGGAAGGTCCTCGTCAATATAGGACCTTTCCTTTTCCTCGACCCGAAGAACTCAAAACGGTTCTTTTATTTCCCTATTGGTAAATCTGCGCCCACAGTAATCCTCGTGGAATCCCCTTTTCGTACTTAGAAGATCAGACTTCATGACTTCGCGAGGTCAGTGGTCGAGTGTTGGACTCTCAAATCCCTAATTTTTGAAACAGTCAACGCTGACCCTTTTCCTTTTCGCTATCAGGATTTTCTCTATCGAGATTTCGATACTCGCGATGTCAACCAACTTGTTTCACCAACTCCTGACTCCCGATATGTCAAAACTCTGATGCACTCGCGAGTTTGACTTTTCGTGTCATGTCACCTCTGTTGGAAGTTTGGACTTCGCAATATCACGAATCCTGATGCAATTGTTTCGGGACTTCTCACCACTAAACCCCAAAATGGCATGCCACCTGTCCACGTCGCCAACTCCTATGGCCCCAAGTTGTTCTCTTAGCTGTCGGGATATCGCGTTTCATGATTTCATGACTCCCATTGCAGTGTTTACGGGACTTCCACCCACGAAAACCCGATATGAAAATCTATGAGTAAATCCGATGGTCCTTGTGACTCAGATCTACGGTTCTTCCCCTCCTGAGATTCGAACCTTCTCGGGAATACTCACCATATCTCCCCTACTCCTTTTTGATATCTGACGGCTCACGGAAATTCGTGAATCCACCTCAGAGAATTCCGACCGTCTGTCCTTCTTGATGATTTTTGCAAAGTGAACCAAGTATTCCTCTGTGAAAACTTGTTCGCCTGCACGCAAAATAGCAACGCCTTCTTAATACTTTTAGTCACGACTTCCCTGGCTCTATTCTTCACCAGTTCAAAGGCCTTATCCTTCCTGAGCTTCTTTATGACTCTGTGCCTTAGAAAAGACTCTTGTGCGCACTCCTTGCGGCAACTTTCAGACACTTCCAAGTGATGAACTTCCTTCGACCCTATGCACACCTGCAGCAGAAGTCTCTCAATGCTTCACGCAGGTCCACAACCCTGAGACTTCACCCAACATGCGCACTCCTTGCACGGTTCCTGTGCCTGTCTACACCTCAGAGTGAATGAGAACAAAAGCTATCTCTATTTGAACCCTTTGTCAATGCACTCTTTGTTGACACTTCAACTGCACTCCTTGCAGGAATTCTGGCTCAGGTAGAGAAACAATTGAAACTCATTCCTACTTCCCTTCTGACTTCAACTCAACACATGAAATCATATACACAACATATAAAGAAAATGTATAACAGGAAGCAAGCATTCATGAGCATATCATTAACATCAATACACAGAGAACAAACACGAAACCATGAATTTGAATCAAACTCTTCTATTAATCCAAATGTTTGTACATGGGTTTTCTTACACAACTCCTTGCATGCTCTTTCTCTCTTCAACAATGCTACTTCATAATAATGTTACAATACACAATGAGGGTGTCTATATCTCGTTTCCCCCTTGCGCTCTAAAACTGTCTAATCTAGAATTAAATTCTACCTACTTGCATTAACTACTTTAAATGCCTTCTACCTAATAAGGATGAGAGAAAATCGCTCAAGGTCCATTTACATTATACAAGTGTGCTTCATTAAATTGCCACATTTATGTTGGCACATCAGCTCCAACAAAAATTCAAAATTTTTGCTAGCTTGTCCAGTTGTCCTTCACTTTCGCGCTAGATCACTTCATGTTGGCGATGCTCCTGCATCATACTCCCTCACTTGAAACTTTTCATTGGATTTTTTCCATGAGCTCGCGTATGGTCTGTCCATGCTTCTGGATCTCTGTTTCATTCTCCCAGCTAGCATCTTCAACTGGATGGTTCTTCCACTTGACCATATAATCAAAGTATTCTTTCCACCTAGTCTTCTTACTCACTCTTTTATCCAGTATGTGCTCCATCTGTGGCTTGTCTACAACCGGCATCTGCTTTCGCCACTGGATCACTAGCTGCTCATTTCTTGCTCCTCCTTCCTCAACTCTATATGGGTACAAGTCCAAGATATTGAATATCGGAGAAATTTTGATCCCATCGGGTAATTCAATCTCGTAAGTGTTCACCCCAAATTTCTTCAAGACTTTACATGGCCTGATTTTCTTCATCTTCAGCTTATTATATGTTCCTCTCGGGAACCTTTCTTTCCTCAAATGTGCCAGAATCAAGTCACCAACCTCAAACTGAAGTTGTCTCTTGTGCTGATCTGCTCTACGCTTATACTCTTGACTTGAATTTAGTAGTCTCTCTTTTACCTAGCTGTGAAGTCCCTTCATCACCTCTGCGAATTCTTTTGCACTAGCACTCTTAGTCACAGTATGTTCTGAATCTCTCAGTTCAAAAATTCATCTCGGTTGCATGCCATGGATGACCTGAAATGGACTTTGCCCTGTGCTCTTGATGATCGAGTCATTATAAGAAAACTCTGCCTGTGGTAATATGTGGTCCCATTGGCTATGGTGTTCTGTCACCAAGCTTCTCAACAAGTCTCCCAAACTTCTGTTTACCACTTCGATCTGTCCATCCGTCTGAGGATGATAAGATGAACTAAACGAAAAGTTAGTTCTCAACTTCTTCCATAAGGTCCTCCAAAAATTCCCTATGAATTTTGTATCACGATCCGAAACTATACTTCGTGGTAAGCCATGAAGTCGAATGACTTCTTTGAAAAACAGATTCTCATTGTGAGTTGCGTCACTGGTTTTCTGACATGGAATGAAGTGTGCCATTTTGGAAAATCTATCCACCACCACAAAGATTGAATCACAACCTCTTTGTGTTCTTGGAAACCCTAATACAAAATCCATGCTAATTGCATCCCATGGCCTCTCTGGTATTGACAATGGTTGATAAAACCCCGCATTATGCTTCCTTCCCTTCAAATGATAGCAAATTTTGCATCTGTCCACAAATCTCTTGATGTCTGTTCGCATTCCTGGCCAAAAATATGAATCATTCAACTTTGTGAATGTCTTGTCGTGACCAAAGTGCCCTGCCAATCCTCCACTGTGTTTCTACTTTAGCAATTTCTCCCTCATGGAGCATTTCGGAATACACAGTTGATTACCTCTAAACAGTAATCCTTCTTGGATCATATATTCTATCCACTGACTTCTGTCTCTGAGAAATGGATTCTCAGTTCCTTCATACGCCTCCTTAAAATCTAGATTGTCTGTGTACATGTCCCTGAGATCATCAAAACCCAACGTTTTGACTTTGAATTCCTTCAACAGCAAACACTTCCTGCTCAAAGCATCAGCCACTTTGTTAGCAGTACCAGAAATATGTTTGATCACAAAAGTGAAATTCTGCATATACTCAACCCATTTGACATGTCTCTGATTCAACTTTTCGTGTTGAGTTACCAACTGTAGTACATGATTGTCACTGTATAAGACAAATTCCTTCAGGATCAAGTAATGCCTCCATTTCTTTAATGCCTCGATGATAGCATAAAAATCCTTATCATAAGTGGAGTATTTCACTTTTGCTTCATTCATCTTCTCGCTGAAGTATGCTATCGGCCTATCTTCTTGACTCAAGACTACCCCGATTGCAAACCCACTTGCATCGCATTTCACTTGAAATGTTTTTCGGAAATCCGGCAACACCAAAATTGGTTGTTCCATGATCTTCCTCTTTAACAGATTAAAACTCTTCTTAGCCTCTTTTGTCCAGTGAAAAGACTTATGTCTTTTCTTCACTGTATCCATCATTGCTGCACTAATTCTACTGAAATTTCTAATGAAATTTTAGTAGAAACTAGACAATCTGTGAAAAATTCTCACCTCAAAGATATCCTTCGGTGATGGCCAATTATTGATTACCTCCACCTTATCTGGATCCATCCTCAACTCATCAACATAAATAACAAATCCCAAGTAAATGAGCTCTATCTTCATAAACGAGGATTTCTTCATGTTTATCAACAGTTCCTCCTGTTGCAATCTCTGCATCACTGTAGCCAAATGCTTCAGATGTTCTTCCACTGTTTTACTGAAAACCAGTATGTCGTCCAAATACACAATGACAAATTTTCCGATGAACTCCCTCAGGACTTCGTTCATTAACCTCATGAAGGTACTCAACACATTTGTTAAGAAAAATGGCATAACAAGCCATTCATACAACCCTTTGTTGGTTTTGAATGTTGTCTTCCATTCATTGCCTTCTCTCATGTGGATCTAGTGATAACCGCTTTTCAAATCAATATTTGAAAAATACTTTTCTCCACTCAAGCAATCCATCAGATCATCCATCGTCGACAATGGAAATCTATACCTGATGGTTATCTTTTTGATCGCCCTCGATTCAGTACACATCCTCCAGCCTCCATCTTTCTTCGGACTAAGTACTGTTGGAACAACACATAGACTCAAGCTCTCCCTGACCAAACCTTTGTCCAATAAATCATGGACTTGCCTTTTAACCTCTTCATTCTCTTGCAGTGTCAATCTGTACACGACTTTATTCGGAAAAATGGCTCCTGGTATGAGATAAATATGATGACTCACACTTCTAATCGGTGGCAACGAACGAGGTAATTTGTCCACGACTATGTCAGTGAAATCTTCCAGCAATTCCTGAACCTCTTTTGGTAAATCATCTACTCTTGTGCTAGTCAGAACAATCCTAGGCTTTCTGAGCACAATGAACTGTGGATCCTCCTTCTTCTTAACCTTTGTAAGAAGTTCCTTCCCACTCATGAGAAGTACTGTGTTGCTTACTTCCAACTTCACCTCCTTATCCTTGATTGGAAGTAACATGTGAGTCCCATTCTTTTCTAGGGTGTATGTGTTCATTCTCCCATCATGAATCACATTTTTGTCATATTTCCATGGTCTACCCAACAATAGGTGACAAACATCCATAGGAATGACATCACATAATATCTTATCATTATATCCTCCTATCTTGAATTCAACTAAATATTGTTTAGTGACAGTTACCTGGTGTCCTTTTTGTAGCCACGAAACTTTGTATGGGCTTGGATGATTAGTCGTCTCCATCTCCAGCTTTTCTACCATCTCCGTAGAAATGAGATTATCTGTGCTACCACTGTCTACAATGACCTTGCATACCCTATCCTTGGTCTTGAAGGAAGTCCTAAAAAGTCTGGTCCTTTGGACTGAACTTTCTACCTCCTTCTCGAGTGTCAAAAGGACTTTTCGCATCATCAACGATCTCCCGCCTTCAACATCTTCTTCCTGAACATCCTGCCTCTGTGCTTCGACAATGTGAGCTTCTCCACTTTCCTTCTTTTTATTTTGAAACTCGTAATAATTGTGCCCATTCTTCCCACATGTGAAGTAGGTAATTACTCCACCTCTTCCTCTTCCTCTACCTCTAGTATGGGGAAAAGTGTTGTTATCCGCATAACCTTCTCTCTGCTCAGTATGCTACCCTCTCTGTTCAACATATTTCCCTCTCTATGAGGTTTCACCTCTCTCAATCCGAGTCTGAGGTTTGTTCCAATCTTCCTTGGGCTTCTGATATTTATCCTGGGAAACTGATTTGCCTCTTGGCTGACTTTTTCCTTGGCCTCTTTAACTTTGCTTTCGGCTCAACTTCTCTTCATTTTTCATATCCATCTGATAAGCATCTTCCACCGTTCAGATGGTTACCGTGCTCATCTCATTTTGGATATCATATCTCAGGCAATTCATATATCTGGAAACTTTCTCATCATCGCTCTCCCGATGACCTACCCTGATGTTCAATTTATAGAATTCCTGAGTGTATTCTTTCACTGTCATCAGCTTCTGTCTCAGGTTTTTCATCCTCCTGAACAATGTAATTTGATAATCCCTGGGGATGAATTTTTCCTTCATCTTCACGATCATTCTATCCCAGCTTTTGATATTCTACTTGCCTTTGCAACATCTGTCATCTTGTAGTTCATCCCACCACAATGTTGCATGTCCCTTCAATCTAGTGACAACATGCTTGACTTTCTTGTCCTCTTTGACATCCTCATAGTCAAAGTATGTGTCCGAAGCTCTAATCTAGTCTAGAAGCTCGTATGCATCCAAGTTTCCCTCATAAACTGGAATGTCCATCTTTTCTCTTGCACCCATCCTTGAAATAGCTCTGATCAAACATTTGTTTGATGCATCTTCAGATGCAACTTCTTCTTCACGTTCAGCCTCAACTTCGCTTTCAAAATCACTGAGATCCCCAACACTTATTGTGCGTCTTTGCACTGTCTCCGTGTCTTCAAGTCTAGCTCTTAGATCACGCATCTCTCTCTCCATAGCTGGATCTGTCATCTGTCTGCCTCTTCTTCTTGGCATTTCCCTATCCTCTGGTGGATTGAGTGTTTGCATGTCCCTTCTCCTTGGCGGCATGGTGAATTCTCTTTGTTTGCTACAGAAATAAAAGAACCTTTCTGTGCTCTGATACCAAACTGATACCATTTCCCTCCCAACACAACTCGCAGGTCGGAAGGTCCTCATCAACACAGGATCTTTCCTTTTCCTCGGCCCAAAGAACTCAAAATGGCTCTTCTATTTCCCTATCGGGAAATCTATGCCCACAACAATCCTCTTGGAATCCCCTTTTTGTACTTAGGAGATCGGACTTCGTGACTTCGCGAGGTTAGTGGTTGAGCATTGGACTCTAGAATCCCTGATTTATGAAATAGTCAACGTTGACCCTTTTCCTTTTCCCTATAGATATTTTCTCTATCAGGATTTCAGTACTCGCGATGTCAAGCAACTTGTTTCACCAACTCCTGACTCTCAATATGTTGAAACTTTGATGCACTCATGAGTTTGACTTTTTGCACCACGTCACCTTTGTCGGAACTTCAGACTTCGCAATATCGCGAATTCTGATGCAATTGTTTCGGGACTTCTTGCCACAAAAGCTCGAAATGGCGTGCCACATGTCCACATCACTGAATCCTATGGCCCCACGCTGTTCTCTTAGCCATCGGGATATCACGTTTTGTGATTTCACGATTCCCGTTGCAGTGTTTATGGGACTTCCACCCACGAAAACCCCATATGAAAATCTACGAGTAAATCCAACGGTCCTTGTGACTCAGATCTATGGTTTTTCCCCTCCTGAGCTTCAAACCTTCTTGAGAATACTCACCGTATCTCCCCTGCGCCTTTGTGAGATATGACGACTCACGAAAATTCGTGAATCCACCTCAAAAAATTCCAACCGTCCGTCCTTCTTGATGATTTCTGCAAAGTGAACCAAGTATTCCTCCGTGAAAACTTGTTCACCTGCAGGAAAACTAGCGACACCTTCTTAATACTTCCAGTTGTGACTTCCCTAGCTATGTTCTTCACCATTTCGAAGGCCTTATCCTTCCTGAGCTTCTTTATGACTCTGAGCCTTAGAAAAGACTCTTGCATGCACTCCTTGTGGCAACTTTCAGACACTTCCAAGTGCTGAACTTCCTTCGACCCTGCACACACCTGTAGCAACAGTCTCTCAATGCTTCATCCGGGTCCACAACCCTGAGACTTCACCCAACCTGCACACTCCTTGCACGGCTCCTATGCCTGTCTGCACCTCAGAGTGAATGAGAACAAAAACTATCTCTATCTGAACCCTTTGTCAACACACTCCTTGCAGACACTTCAACTGCACTCCTTGCAGGAATTCTGGCTCAGGTAGAGAAAAAATTGAAACTCATTCCTACTTCCCTTCTGACTTCAACTCAACACATGAAATCATATACATAGCATATAAAGCAAATGTATAATGGGAATCAAACATTCATGAGCATATCATTAACATCAATACACAGAGAACAAAGACGAAACAATGAATTTGAATCAAACTCTTCTATTAATCCAAATGTCTGTACATGGGTGTTCTTACACAGCTCTCTGCATGCTCTTGCTCTCTTCAACAATGTTGCTTCATAATAATGTTACAATACACAATGAGGGTGTCTATATCCCGTTTCCTTCTTGCACTCTAAAACTGTATAATCTAGAATTGAATTCTACCTACTTGCACTAGCTACTTTAAATGCCTTCTACCTACTAAGGACGAGAGAAAATCACTCAAGTTCCATTTAAATTATACAAGTGCGCTTCATTAAATTGCCACATTTATGTTCGCACATCAACTCCAAGAAAAATTCAAAATGTTTGTTGGCTTGTGTAGCTGTCCTTCGCTTCCGCGCTGGCTCGCTTGATGTTGGCGATGCTCCTGCACCATATCTTCCTACCTTGGGTTTTCCATCATTTTCTCTAGGATTCCATTATTTAACTTCTTGTCTTGATTTTGAGTTGGTATCTATTTCGAGGCATATTGGTCTAGAATAGGGGGTTAATTGTTGCATCCTATATCCTTTCTTGTCAAACTGGGTCAACCTCACACTACTTCCTTAAATGACTTCTTCTTATCCCCTTATTTTGCTTCCTTCACCACTGCGCCACACTTTGTTTCCATGAATGAGGCTCTGCCGCCTCCTGCCTTGTCCCTTCCACCTTTGCATTGATCATGCTACTCCTATTCTCTGACCCATTGCACACTTCTTTTTGGCTCCTTAGATCCAAAGTTTTCATGCCAAACCCTAGTAACCCAACCTACTCATGCTCCCATTGCTCCATATCAGTTCCCTAATAATAATTTTTTGGATAACACATTAGGAATGGTTAGATAAAGTTGAATGCATAAATTATTAGATATTTTTTTAAAGTAAAATATGACTTATTTAATTTTAATCTTATTTAATCATTTGATAAAACTTATTTTTCTTTCAATTTTTTTAACCTTATGTTATCATTTGAAATAATTTATTTGTTTTCAATCTTATGAAAGAATTTGTCATTATTGTGATATTTAGAGGGATGAAGATGGAAATAAATTTATCTTAAAGTGACATGTATAATCCCAAATTAGATCATAATTTCAAAATATTTGTCACAATAAAGACATTCATGATCTCCTAAATCATCAAAACTATAGCGATATTGGAATGTAGAGAAATACAATTCTAAAGAAATATAAATAATGGCTTACATTTCTTAAGGTTTCATAGACCAATTATGGTCTTAGTTGATGTTAATCATCATCATCATCATCATTTTTTTTTTCTTTTATTTCTCTTCAACCTTATTTAATCATTTTCTATATTTTTATTTTCCTTCAACATAAAATAATAATTTATTAAAAATCATTTAAGAAAAAAATATTAATTGTATTATAATATAGATTTTTTTTTTAATTAGAAAAAAGTTAAAAACACATTATCAATTGTTTTTATATTATTTATAAAAAATTGAGAATATAATCATTATCTCTAGCTAGTAGAGTCATTACCCTCCTTATTTATGTTGATGTTATCATTCTTATGTCTAGGAGTCCCCATGACCTATGTAAGTAAGTAATAATCCTAAAGGACTTGTGCTCTAGCATGGGCATGGCTATGAACACTAAAAAAAACAAGGTTATGATAATTAAATTGAAAAGGATCACCTACAATACTTTTTTTTTTATGACAACTAGAGGTTTCATACAAATACCTTGGAATCAATATCCACCACAAACTCAATTGGAACTATAGCTTTGAAAAAAAGATAAATGGAGGGTGGGAAACTTATTATGGGATAGAAAAAAATTGTAAATCCATATAACTTTGGATTTGGGATAAAGAAAAACTCCTCTTTCAAACTCCTGTCACTTTGGTTATATTATAATATGAAAATTAAGGGAATACACTCCATCATCCTCATAGAATCAAGTCTTTCCCCCATTGAGAGAATTGTTATGATTAGATACCTAGCATACAAGAACAAGATAAACAACATGGATGACCATAACCTCCCAAAAATTGTTTCAAAATCTAGCCAAAACCACCAGCCTCTCAAGTGGGGATAGCATAAATATGTCAAATCTTGATTAAATCATTGGTGAATACATGAAAAATCCATCATGCAGAGTATCGATAATATTACAAATAATATCACTTCCAAATTTAAAGAGAATATATGGTGTGGTAAAGAATTAGTGGATAAAGGGAAATTAAGATACTACAAGGAGGTGTTCCACCCTAATTTAGAAGATCAAACTACCTCTTAGTTTTGAGAAGTGAAAAGACGAAAATGAACATTGCTAAAATAAGAACAAACTCTCACTAGCTACATAGTGAAACTTGGCATTGGACAACTCCCAAAAAACCTTGGTATGAAATAATATGTCATCTTTGTAACACTAAGTGTGTATTAGATGAAAAAAACTTCTTCTTATATTTCCCTGCATATACCCATATTATATCCCATTTTAAAAATATTTTCCACAATACATACCTTCCTAACCTTCTAATTCATCAAAACTATGGTGATCTTGGAATGCTTCTCTCAATGTTTTTTCTGCACATAAATACAATTTAAAGAAATCTATGTAATATCTTACCTTCTTAAATTTGGATAAACCAATTAGTCTAAGTGACCTTCATCATCATCATCATCATAATAATAAAAATAATATTTTCATTTTTTTTTTAAATTATCATATTTCTTAAGTTCTTGAATTTCTAAACTTCTCTATCCAAAATATTTAAATTTCTAAGGGTGGATGTAAGAACTTGGTGGCCAAAAAAGTGGCAACGACATGATTAAGAACACACACTTGCAGGAATGGGATGGGTCAAGGGTCCACACAGGACCGAGATAATTCCAGACATGACCTTGATTTAGGTCCCTATTTTCTTAGGCGGAGGCCTAACCCCCCTACCCAACATCTTCCTGTTGGAGATAACTCGCAACAAGTAAATCTAGCCATATTCTCTTTGACTCGTATCCTAGTGCAACACAATAGATTTGTTTCACTATATTTGTAGGAGGTGCCTGGCAATGTAATTGATAGAGGAGTTGGAGAATCAACATGCATAGGAAAGTACAGTGAGCAGAGGGCACATGGACATAAAAACCATCCATGTGAACCTCACAAATACTCAAGTTGCGGGAAGACACGTTATGGAACTATAGTGTTGATTAAGGTTGGTTGTAATTGATGTCAACCCTTGAAGAAATCCCCATCGCACAAAGGTTTGGTTAATGGACCCAATATTGTTTGATGTAAATATGACTCATTATTATTTTTTCATGGTTGATAATAAGTAAACCCTTATGGTGAAAGCCCTCATACGAAGATGATTTGCAGAGTAAGATAACTCATGCTTAATTGTGTAATAATGAGATGAAGGAGAGTTAATTTTTCAGGGAAGCTATCCTATATGGATATTTCTTTTCATTCCATTTCCGGTGGTATGTAGAACGTCACATAACTCCTCACGGTTAGAGAGTTATGACCATGTAAAGTTGGAGAACCCAAGTTTGGGTAATGGACCCAAGTTTGTTTGATGGATAACAATATGATTTTTTCTATATTTGAAGGTAATACTATTCTAGATGGATAGTACATGTCATTTCATTTCTGGTGGTATGTGTAATGTCACATAACTCTTCACGGTTTGAGAGTTATGGCTTTACGAAGTTGGAGGACCCTCATATGTCATCTAGAAGCTCCAAAAGGTCAAAGTAGTCAAAGTGGTTTAAGAGATTTTAAAAGGTAAATAATA
>JZKD02S0225894.1:188442-202527 GCA_000966675.3 Picea glauca
GTTGGAGGACCCTCATATGTCATCTAGAAGCTCCAAAAGGTCAAAGTAGTCAAAGTGGTTTAAGAGATTTTAAAAGGTAAATAATAAAGTGAAGCGATGAGTGTATTATAATTCAAATTGAATACAAAACAAATTATTTCAATAATAAATTTAATGGAGAAATTAGAAGTGGGTTAACCCTAAAATAAGGAAAATGGGCTAAGTGACCTAGAAGATGTTTTTAAGGAAGCTACTTGGAGAGTATAAATAAGAGGAAACAATCTCTCATTTAATTACACTTGAGAATATTGAATATCTATAGGTTTCTAAGGTAACCAAGGATATATAAGCCTAATTTCTGAGGGAAGGTGAAGAAAATAAGGCCGAAATGCAAGGAAGGATAAATTCTTTTGATGGTGCTTTCTAAGGTATGTTATTTACAGGTCATCTCACCAATTTTGCTATAAAAAAAAATTTATATACTTATTCAGACTATGAAACTGCTATGACATTGAGAAAACATACCCAAGTATCTGTGGTAAAAAATTCATCTTGTGGGTCGTTGTATTTTGGGAGTTACACTCTGTGGAAAATAGGGTTTGTGGCTAGTCCTGAAACTAGTCAACAACAAGTGTTTTGGGTAAAAACGTCATAATTTTTTCATAACATATCCAAATTCATTGATACCAAATGTGTTGGTTAGGGTACAATATATAGTATGTTTTTTAACAGTTTCAAAGCAATTCAACAAACATTTCATGTGGGAAATGGTCTACAAGGTCGCTCTCTAGAATAAGATAAAATTCAAAAGGGTATGCCATTTTTTTCTATAAATCCTTTTCTGAGAGGTTCCAAGTAGTGACACCTAAAGGAATTGTATAAAACACATTGAATAACATTGTAAATTAGTTTCAGATATTCATATATTATAGGTTCAAAGTTATGATTATTTCATGTTAGGGTTGTTGACTAATCCAAAACTAAAGACTAAAGAAAAGTTTGATGAAAATGCTAGTCTCTTTTGGTTAAAGTTGAGGAAGGTTTGCATGAATGTTATCATAGGTCTATTACAGAAATACAAATCAGATTTGGATGATGAAATTGACGAGGGCTTTTGGTTGAGGTACATGTTGAGTACATGGTTGAGACAAGTAGTTGATGAGTTGACACATGATTGGTACATGCTTGGTACATGGTTGGATGCACTTGTTTATGGTACAGGTTGATTACAGGTTGTTTGGTACAGGTTGGTTTATGGTTGATGCACTTGTTTATGGTACAGGTTGATTACAGGTTGTTTGGTACAGGTTGGTTTATGGTTGATGCACTTGTTTATGGTACAGGTTGATTACAGGTTGAGGTACAGGTTGATGCATGGTTCAGTTTTATTGGTACAGGTTTACAATGGTATATATAACAGTGATAGTGTGACATTGGTTCCATCATTCTACTTCTACTTTAGGGTGGCAGAACGGGACAAGGACAAGTGGTTGTAGCCACCTTTGGGTTGTAGCCGGAGAACATATGGGGTTGTAGCCTCCTTTTGGTTGTAGCTAGAGAATTGGGGAGTTTGAGCTTCCCTTAGGTTGTATCCTGAGAAACTAGGGGGTTGGAGCCTCCATCCAGTTGTAGCTGGAAAACAAAGGAAGTTGGTGTTTCCAATGAATGTAATTCTTCAAGGCTTATAAGAAAAGTCATTCCGTGTTTTTCTCCCAGTTTGGGTCTCCACGTAAAACACTGGTGCACTATGTATGTGTGTGATTGTTTTTTTCTTACTACTGATTATTGGATAATAATTCTACATGGATATGAAATTTGAATAAAAATGATTATAATTACGCTATTACTGATTCATTCCCCCCTCTCAGTAATCCAACAATTGATATCAGAGCAGGTTCCTTCAGAAATCATTTTAACCACTGAAAGGTAGATAATGGAGACTACCAACTCGTATAAAAATGGAATACCATAGTTTGATGGACATAAGTATGATTTTTGGAGCATAAGAATGAATACATATATACATGCACAAGGATTTCAAGTTTGGCAACCAATTGTATATGGATACATAGCTCAAGCAATTCCACCAACAAATGACAAAGCAGTGAAACTTGGTGAGAATAATTCCAAATCCAAAAATGCACTTTTGAATGGTCTAAGTGATACGGTATTCACCAAAGTTGCACATTGTAAATATGCTAAAGAGATTTGGGACAAGGTTTGAAATATTTATGAAGGAGATTCAAAATTCAAAGCAGTAAAACTTCAAACTTATAGAGGTCAATTCGAACAACTAAAAATGAAGTAACATGAAGATATCGCAGCCTACTTATTATGAGTCGATGAAACAATGAATACAATCGTAGGATTGGGAGAAGAAATCGAAGAATCTGTAATTGTTCAAAAGGTACTAAGATCTCTTCTTATGAGATTCAACCCCAAGATATCAGCACTAGAAGAAATATCGGATCTAAACTCAATAAGAATGGATGAACTGCATGGAATCTTCACAACATATGAGATGAGAAATAAACAAGAAAATCTAGATGTAAAAGAAGCATCCTTCAAAGCATCCAAAATATCAAAGAAAAAGAAAAAGGAACAAGAAGAATATAGCAACAACAACAGCATCTCGGAAGATGATGAAGAAGTGGCCAACTTCGTCAAAAGACTAAACAAGGGAACCAATGGTAGGTATAGAGGTAAGATTCCTTTAATTTGTTTTCATTGTGATGGTATTGGTCATTTTGCTAACAAATGTCCTCATAAGAAAAAGAGAAAAGATGAAGATTACTCAAAAGGTAGACAAACATAAAAAGGTAAAATAACTACAAAGAATTTTTTCAAGAAAATATTTTGGACCAAAGAAGACATCTCATCATCAGATGAATATGAATTCAGTGACAATGAAACAAGGAGAGATATATTCATAGAAGTATTAGACTCCGATAAAGAAGACTCTGAAGAAGAATATGAAGAAGCATATGAAGAATAAATTGAAGAGGCAGAAGTTGACTTCCAATAAGAATTAATGAGTGCCATAGAAGTTATCAAAAGAGAAAAGAAGAAAAACAAGAAACTACAAGAAGAACTAGATAAGAAAAAAGACACTCAGGAATTAGAACAAATGATCACAAAATTGAAGGTTCAAATAGAAGAAGATAAAAGAATTGAAGAAGCACTCAAAGAACAACTAGAAGGAAAAGACAGGATCATTGGAAACCTAGAAGTAGAGATTTTCACACTAAGAAAGGATATTCAAAAGAAAAATATGTAGAATAGATCAAAAGTTATGGATGACATCATCATCAGTAAAAAATATCATCTTGACAAGTCTAAACTTGGATACAATCATACATAAAATGGATCAAGCTCAAAAACAACAAAGCAAGAAACAAATCCAAAAAGCTATGCAAAAACAATCAAAGGGGATAAAAAGATATACAAGGAATATTACAGGGACACTCCTCGATAGAGAAGATTCAGATTTCAGAATCAACATCAGACAGAAAGGCCTCAAGAAGAATAAAGATTCATAAGAGCACCTCCTTTCAGAATATCTTTAACTACCAGGTATCAAACTATATTTTTTGTTTTATGTTATGCATTAAATAATTTTGGACATAAAGCTGTAAATTACAGAGATAACAATAGGAACAATAACTACTTTAAGAGCCATATACAAAGGGGTTATTCAAGAAGAGCTAGTGAAACACAAAGAATAAGTTACAACAGGTTTAAATCTTTGAGCACTGAAGTGGAATGTTACAAATGTAACAATTTTGGACACATGGCTAAAAATTACAGAATGACAATACCTCATAAAAATCATCAACAGAGTCACAAACAAGAACCTCAGAAAATGACATGGATAAGAAAGAAACATCAGTATAGCAATGAAGAATGCATAGTCTCTCTACAAGCTAAACAGAAGAAATGCGGTTGGTATATTGACAGTGGATGTTCAAAACACATTATAGGTGATATAGACAATTTTCTTACATTACGAAAGGAAAGAGATGGATCGATCTCCTTCAGAAATGATGATTCAGTCAAAATCATTGGAAAAGGCACAATTTGAACTGGGACTAAGAATGAAAAGGCATAAAATGTTCTACTAGTAGAAGATATGAAACATAATATTTTAAGTGTGAGTCAAATGTGTGACCAAGGTCATAAATTTACTTTTGATTCACAGAAACTGGTCGCTACAGCTGCAAGAACTTCAAGCAACATATATGTGTTAAGAAAAATTGGAAATGAAAATTATTGTCTAGGAAAGGTAGATGAAAGTTGGCTATGGCACAGAAGAATGGATCACATGCATTTTTATAACCTTTGTAAAGTCAACAAAAGAGAAGCAGCCATATAAATTCCCTAGATCATGAAACCAACCAACACTTTATGCAAGCATTGCCAACAAGAAAAGAAAACAAAGACTAGGTTCAAATCAAATGAATATTCAACAACAAAACCACTGGAAATTGTGCATACTGGTCTAGTTGGACCAACTACAACAAAAGGCTTAAAAGGTGAGAGATACTTTATGTTATTAGTTGATGATTATACACGAATGACTGGAGTTTTCTTTCTCAAGAACAAGTCAGAATCTTTTGAAACCTTCAAGATCTACAAGGAAATGGTTGAAAATGAGATGGATTCAAGAATCAAATGCTTAATATCGGATAATGGAGGAGAATTCACCTCAAAGGAATTTATGGACTACTGCAACAATCATGGAATAAAAAGGAAATTCTTCGTCGCTAGGACACCTCAACATAATGGAGTTGTTGAAAGAAATAACATGGCAATACAAGAAATGGCTCGAACAATGATAATGGATTCAAAGTTGATAGATATTTTTGGACACCGGTAGTGCATACAAAATTTCACATTCAAAACAAAGTAAGGCTCAAAAACAAGATTGATAAAAATCCCTACAATCTATGGAAAGGAAGACCAAAAAATGTGAATCACTTCAGAGTTTTTGAAAGAAAATGCTACATCAAAAGAGAAGATGCAAGAATGGGAAAGTTTGACTCTTTTGTGGACAAAGGAATACTTGTTGGTTACTCAAGTACAAGGAAAGCATACAAGTGTTATAATCTAAGATTAAACAAAGTTGTGGAAAGAATCAATGTAACAATTGATGAAACATGCAAACCAATATCAAAGGAAGATGAAAACAAATCAATTGAACAACTTTTCAAAGAAGAAGATGAAAAATATGTAGAAGAGGAAGAACATGGTGAAGAGAATCCGATAGAAGCAGAAGAGAAAGTTCAAGAAGTATATCCAAAGACACCTAGCAAACGTGTACATAAGAATCATCCTTCAGATCAGATTATTGGAAACAAAGATGCAGAAGTTGAGACTAGAAGAAAAATCCATTTACCAGAAGAAACACACATAGCATTGTTATCTACAATTGAACCAAATTGTTTTGAAGAAGACAACAAGGATGAATTTTGGAATAAGGCCATGGATGAAGAATTGGATCAAATAGAGAAAAATGACACTTGGAAATTGGTTCCATGACCAAAGAATAAGAATGTGATCGACACAAAATGGGTTTTTAGGAATAAATTGAATGAAGATGGACAGGTTACAAGGAAGAAAGCTAGATTGGTATTTAAAGGATATGCACAGATTGAAGAAATCGACTTTGAAGAGACATTTTCCCAAGTTTCTAGAATGGAAGCAAGATGTTTTGTTTTATCTTATGCATGCTCCAAAAATGTTAAAGTATATCAGATGGACATAAAATTATCTTTTCTGAATGGGGAACTTGAAGAAGAAGTCTACATTGAACAACCATAAAGAATTCAGTTGTCAAAGAACACAGACTATGATGACAACCTGCACTCCTCAGAGCACGATCGCCTTCTCCAGGACCTTCTTTCACTCACGGCCCAAAGAACTCAATGGTTCTTCTATCTCCCTTTCGTGAAATCTGCACCCCACAGTTTCTCTCGGCTTTGACCCTCTCTTCTCCCTGACGGAGGATCGACGTTCGCGACTTCGCGAGTTCAATAGCTGAGCACTACCCCGTCGGATTCCCGAGATCCGATGCCTCGATCAATACTGACCTTCCTTTTGTCTATCGAAACTTCTACTCTTATCGCGACTTCGCGACGTCGCAACTTCACTACTCGCGACCTTCAACTCTACTTTCTCCATCCTCCGATTTTCGATGTTTCGAGACACCGATATTATCCTATCGCGCTTTCGGACCCTCGCGTCTCGTGACTCGAACCTCTAAATATTTAGGCTTTCAACTCACGAGTCCCGAGCTTGCGAGATCTCTGATCTTCGCCACCTGTCTTACACTTTCCCTCTGGCCCACATGAATTACGTCACTATCGAAATGTCGCACCTCACAACTTCGGGACTTCCGCTATCAACTCTCCGATGCTATTCTCTCGAGATCCCGATGAGCAATCTCTCGAAAAATCTAACGACCTCAGCCGAGTTTTATCAATGCTCTAACCCTCCTGAGCTTAGAGTTTCTCCACGCCTGCACCGTAGCCTTCTTGATGCCTCTAGAAGATCCGAAGGTCCTCGGAGCTTCACGAGTTCTCCTCGAAGGATATCGTTCGTCCGTTCCCCTTTGTCAAAACCACGAAACGAGAAGTGTCTCTCTACAAGACGAGTTCGCCAACCCGCAACTCTTTCTTTCACTCACACAACTTCTGTCTGCTGCCCTTCAATAAACTTTGAAGGTCTATCCATCCTGAACTTCTCTAAGCTTTCGAGTTCCTTCCAGAACCTCCTTGCGTGCACTCCTTGCGGCCACTCTTCGAACACAACTAAGTGTTGAAGTCTCTCAACTCTACGCACACCTGCAGCAGTAGTATTTCACTTCCTTCGCTCAGAATCACAACTCTAAGACTTCGTCCAGCCTTCACATGCCTTGCATGGCTCTGGTGCCCAACCTGCACTTCTTGGAACTTAGTACAAAAGTTACCTCTACTTAAACCCCTTTTGTCAACGCACTCCTTGCGGACAATTCGACTGCACTCCTTGCAGGAATTCTTTGGTTCAAGATAGAGAAACAATTGAAACTAACTCCTTGTTCTCACAGACTTCAATTCAACCATGAAATCACATACACAGCATATAAAACCAAATGTATGACAAGAAGCAAACATTCATAAGCATAATATCAACAACATACAGAGAGTAACAAAACCATGGAATTGAATCAAAGCTTTCTTCTATTAATTCAATGTCTGTACATGGGGGTTCTTCATACACTTCTCTACTGCTCTCTCTTCTGAATTCTCTCAACTATGTTACAATGTACAAATGAGGGTGTCTATATCCCGTTTCCCTCTCGAGATCTAAAACTATCAAATCTAGAAATAAATGTTCTATCTACTTACATTAAATCTAATAAATGCCTCATCTACCTAAGGACGTGAGCTATCTTCTCAAGGTCCATTTATAATATACAAGTGCACTTCATCAAATCACCTCATTAATGTTTGCGCAACAATATCAAGGCGAATATTCAAAAAGAAATTTGTTGGCTTGTCCAGTTGTCTCCTGATTTTCGCGCTGGTTCGCTTGACGTGGGCGATGCTCCTACATCAGACTATGTGTGTAAATTAAAGAAGACCTTGTATGGTATAAAAAAAGATCCTAGAGAATGGTACTCTAGACTGGATAAGTATCTGCAGCAGGGAGGGTTCAGAAAAGGAAGTGTAGACAACAACCTCTACATCAATGTAAGTCAAGTTAATATTTTATTAATTGAAGTTTATGTTGATGATATTATTTTTGGTAGTGATAATGACAGGTTAAGACACAAATTTGAAAAATACATGCAGAATGAATTTGAAATGTCGTTACTTGGAGAACTATCCTTATTTATGGGACTTCAGATACATCAAAGAAACCAAGGAATGTTTATTTCTCAAACCAAGTATATTAGAGAAATGTTAAAGAGGTTCGGAATGGAATATTGCAAACCAGTTATCACTACCATGAAAACCAGTTGTAAGTTGAGAAAAGATGATGATTCGAAGTCTACAGATCAGGGCCAATATAGGTGAATGATTGGCATCCTACTATATATGACAACATCCAGACTAGATGTAATGCAGGAAGTTAGACATGTGGCATGATTTCAAACAACACCAAAGAAATCACATGTATTAGTAGTAAAGAGGATCTTCAGATATCTCAAAGGAACATAAGAGTTTGGATTATGACATCCAAAAGGAAATGATCTATAACGTATTTCCTACACAAATGCAGATTGGGCAGGTTGTATTGATGACTGATGAAGCACCAGTGGAGTAGTGTTCTACTTAGGTGAGTGTTTGGCATCTAAGCTAAGAAAGAAACAATCATCATTATCTTTATCTATATCCAAGGTAGAGTATATTGTAGCAACAACCTCTACATCAAGGTAATTCAAGGTAATATTTTATTAATTGAATTTTATGTTGATGATATTATTTTTGGTAGTGATGATGGCAGGTTAAGCCAGAAATTTTCAAAAGACATGCATAATGAATTTGAAATGTTGTTACTTGGAGAACTATCCTTATTTCTAGGACTTCAGATATGTCAAAGAAACCAAGGAATTTTTATTTCTCAAACCAAGTATATCAGATAAATGCTAAAGAGGTTCGAAATGGAAGATTGCAAACCAGTTATCACTGCCATGCAAACTACTTGTAAGTTGAGAAAAGATGATGATTTGAAGTCTACAGATCAGACGCAATATAGGTCAATGATTGACAACCTACTATATGTGACAACATCTAGACCAAGTGTAATGCAGATAGTTGGACAGGTGGCATGATTTCAAGAAGAACCAAAGGAATCACATGTATTAGCAGTAAAGAGGATCTTCAGATATCTCAAAGGAACATAAGAGTTTGGATTATGGTATCCAAAAGGAAAAGATCTATCACTTATTGCCTACATAGATGAAGATTGGGCAGGTTGTATTGATGACTAACAAAGCACCAGTGGAACAACGTTCTACTTAGGTGAGTGTTTTGTATCATGGCTAAGCAAGAAACAATCATCGATATCTCTATCTACAACCGAGGTAGAGTATATTGCAGCAATAGCATGTTGTACATAGGTTCTTTGGAGGTAAAAAAATTTAACAGATAGACAGGTTGAGTATGATGAGCCCATTCCAATATATTGTGATAATACAAGTGCCATCAGTATCTCCGAAAACTCGGTGATGCACTCTAAGACGAAGCACATTCCAATCAAGTATCACTTTCTATGGGAACAAGTTGCAGAAAAAAACATCAAAGTTGAGTATGTGGACACAAAAGAACAAGTGGCATACATATTTACAAAACCACTTCCCTAGGAAGCCTTTGAATATCTTTGCCAAATACTTGGAGTTATTTCTACTCCAAACTGAATGCTTTTTGAATTCTTTTTGAATGTGTATCTTACATTTCTTAGATGTACATGAGGAAGCACCATAAGAGGACAGTTCAGTCAGGGGGAACAACCCTGATTGGAAAGATACCTTTTCCATTGATTACAAAGGGGGAGATATTTATTAGATGCAGAGGACAGAGGCATATTTATTAGATGAAGAGGATAGAGGCATGGTTCTAGGGGGAGCATGAGTGATATGATTTTAGTATTGCATTAGAGTTTTTCCATCAATGCCAAAGGGTGAGATTGTTGATTAAGGTTGGTTTTCATTGATGTCAACCCTTGAATAAAGACCTGTAACACAAAGGTTTTGGTAAAGGACCCAATATTGTTTTATGCAAATATGACTCATTATTGTTTTGTCATGGTTTATAAGAAGTAAACCCTTATGGTGAAAGCTCTCACAGGAAGATGTTTTGCGGAGTAAGAGAACCCATTATTAATTGTGGAATAATGAGATCAAGGACAATGAATTTGTCAAGGAAACTATCCTAGATGGATATTTCTTGTCATTCTATTTTTGGTGGTATGTAGAACATCACATAAATGCTCACGGTTAGAGATTTATGACCATGTGAAGTTGGAGAACCTAGGTTTCGGTAATGGACCCAAGTTTTTTTGATGGATAACGATATTTTTTTTTCTATATTTTAAGGTAATACTATTCTATATGGATAGTACATGTCATTACATTTCTGGTGGTATGTGAAATGTCACATAACTCCTCACGATTTGAGAGTTATGGATTTACGAAGTTGGAGGATCCTCATATGTCATCTAGAAGCCCCAAAAGTTGAAAGTAGTCAAAGTGGTTAAAGAGATTTTAAAAGATAAATAATAAATTGAATTTGGTGCTTCCAATGAATGTAATTCTTCAAGAAATATAAGAAAAATCATTCTATGGTTTTCTCCTGATTTGGGTTTCCACGTAAAACACTGGTGTACTGTGTATCTGTGTGATTGTTTATTTCTTACTGCTCATTATTGGATAATAATTCTACATTGAAATAACATTTGAAGAAAAAGGATTATAATTACGCTATTACTGATTCACCCCCCCTCTTATTAATCCAACATATAGATCCCAGTGAAAAACATATGTTCATGGAGGAGGTTAGTATCTTAACCCTCTCAGTGTTCTTCGTCGTTATAAATTTATTTTCTGTTTTGTGTATTTATATAGATATTTGATTGTATGTTTTTTTTTTAGTTTTTGCATCCCAGCAATAAAACCTTTACTACTATGGATGAATTATTTCCTAGTGCCACCACTTATGTAGTAGTAGAGGAAACATGTTCATTGGGTGCACCGTACACACAGGTATGTATCACATTTGATAGATTCAGCATAGTCATTTCTTTATTTGATGACATCCTCAATTTTTTTATATGTTCTATTGTTTCTACAAGATTTGGCACTAGGATATGTTGGGGATTGTCTATCTGGGATGGACAAGTCACCAATGTCACAAGTATCATGTGTAAATTTAAATATCGTTTAATTCTCAAATTGTTTGTGTTTATGTTTTTGAATTTTACTATTTGGTACTAATAGTTCAATTTTATTCATATGTATGCAGGCCGCTGATATATTTTCTAGGTATAGTAGTATTTCACCCCCTGGGAACCTGGGCATTGCTTCTCAGTTACCTTTCTCCAGGCCTAGGGTGTTGGAATCACTTGTACAACCTATCAGGGTCCCTCACAACCCACTTGTCTACCACCCACCCCCACCACCACTTTTGTCCCCATTGACATAGACTTCCATAGTATAGGTTGTCTCAGAATAGGTTGTACAACCTAGTGCTCCATATACTAGTGAATCTCAATCGATGCCTAATATATTCACGATGAGATAATTCATTGTTAATAATTTTTATGTTTCATGAATTTATTTTTATGCATATTTATTTAATTTTCTTGACTTGATCTTTGTAATTGATGCAAGGTGTCATTACAGAGAGATTGAAATCACGGAGGAGGGTAACACCCTCATGATTGATAGTTTCATATGGGGTGAGGTTTCTTATGTTAAATTACAAAGTATCAATTTGTATGTCTAATAATTCATTGATGAAAAATCTTATAACATTGTTTATTCTTTGTGTAGTCTCTAGAGCATTGAAGCACATCCATACCTAGAACCTATCGAGGTGCATCCTTGAGAAAGATAAGAAAGATATATTTTCAAGATTCTCCTGAGGGCGTAGAGGGTGGAAATGGTCAATGATTGACCAACTACTGCCATTTTGTATCTAGGTTACGGTATAGATGTTTTTTTATGTTAGGGAACTTGTTGTCTCTTTCTATATTGGGCATGAGTTGCGATTTTTTTTAAAATGTACAATTTAGGCGATGTTGAGTATACACACACACACACACACACACACACACACACACACACACACACACACACACTTCATGTCACTTTTTTATTATTATTCTCATTGTTTTTACATTTGATGTTGATGAATATATGAATTTGAAAGTGTTTGAATTCCAAAGTGTATGAATTTTATGTGTATTAATCCCTTGATTTTTTCTAAAGTGATTATAAATACTTGCAATATGCATTAAGGAATACCTTATGGTGGAAAGTATTGCTAAGTGCTAAATTCTTAAGAAATTAATGGTTCTCAACTAGCATTTCTTGCTAATCAACCATGTATCTCTACATCATCGATAGATCATTCCTTATGAGTTATTTACATAAATGTTGTGGATATCCATTTTTTAACCCATGTCCAACAATACATACTACCTCTTGAATTATCTCCATCTAAATACAATGACAATCCATACTCAAATAGTGGTCACTTGAAAATATTGTAACCTTAAAAAAGACATATTACAATAATTTATTATAGAAATACATTTTCTCGTCTATCTTCTACATAATTGTAAATCACTTAACAATTTCATCTCAAGTTTTATTTCTAGGGAACACACATTATTCTCCTCTTTCTATGCATGACATATATAAAATCATTTGATTTATCTGTAACCCTTCATAAATGCCAAAAAGACTAGTCAAGGACTCGTTAATGCACATGTTTTCTTAGATTGTGTAGTGGGTATATGTAAATTTTATTTAACCCATAAATTATTAATAACATTTGTTTACTCTTCCATGATGTCCACTAAACTTATTTATTTTGATGACTAGAATGAGACAATTCACATGGAAACTATATCTAAGAATGGGTATCATTTTCCACCTACAAATAAAGGTTTTGAGGTTACATTTCTTGACACACTATAGAAAGTAATGTTATGCTACCAAAATTCCCCTAGGGAGACTTGAAACCATTATTATTTTCCCTTCACCATCTATGAGAGTTTATTGCACATTCATACCCAATGTTTTGGTTAGAGAACAAAAGGAGACAAAGGACCCTCCCAAACCCAATCCCAGAAACCTGTTGATGCCATGCCATTTTCATTCCTTTCCAATTCATTCCATGTCGTGCCATTGGAATTTCCATACCATTGTCAAACCTTTACATGCCATGTCATTTCCATACTATTTCCATTCCTTTCCAATCCATGACATGTCATGCCATTCCCATGCCGTTTACATGCCATTTCCATGCCTTTCCATATCAAACAATTGCCATTACAATGCTATTCCTTTCCAAGACATGCCATGGCATGTCATTTCCATGTCATTCCATTTCCATGTCATTTCCATGACATTTTGTTGCCATGGCATGTCATTTCCATTTCATTCCATTTCCATGTCATTTCCATGACATTTTTTTGCCATGCCTTTCCAAGACATGTCATGCCATGCCTTTCCAAGACATGCCATGCCATGCCATTGTCATGTAGTCTCCCATTTTAACCTATATAACAATAAATATAACCTTCCAATGTGATGCCATAACATTTCCATGCCTTGACAAGCCAATAAATTATGTTAAAACTAAGCTACAACAAGATAAATATAACAACCCTTAACACAAGTAATCATTAAATGAAAGGGGGATGAAAATGCAAGCATAAAATATGGTTTAGATAACAAATTCTTGTTGAAATGCAAGATGACACATAACAACCCTAGAATATTCAAGACATCAAGCAATGGTATGGTATGGTATGCATTGACAATGGTATGGTATGCATTGGAAATAGAAATGACAATGGTATGCATTGGCAATGGAAATTGTATACATTGGTATGGTATGCATTTCCTTGTCATTTCCTTGTATGGTATGCATTGGCAATGGTATGCGTTGGCAATGGAAATGGAAATGGTCTACATTGGTATGGTATGCATTGCCTTTCCATTTCCTTCTATGGTATGCACTGGCTATGGTATGTCATGGTATGCATTGGAAATGGAAATGGTATTCATTGGTAATGGAAATGGTATACATTCCCTTTCCATTGCATGGTATGCATTGGCAATGGTATGGTATGGTATGGTATGCATTGGCATTGGAAATTATGGGATGCATTGGCAATGGTATGAGATGGTACCACATGCATTGGCATTGGCAATAACAATCAAAATGGTATGGTATGCATTGGATATGGTATGATATGCTATGGAATGCATTGGAAATGGAAATGGAAATGGTATGGTATGCATTGGAAATGGTATGGTATGGTATGCATTGGAACTAGCAATGGTATGGTATGCATTGGCATTGGCAATGGAAATGGAAATGGTATGGTATG
>JZKD02S0225894.1:209649-223773 GCA_000966675.3 Picea glauca
TTGGGAAGACCATTGAGTACTATGTTCACCAATTCCTTTTCTGAAGTGATCTCTTCAATAGCTTATAGTTGATCTCTTAGCTAGGAGATCCTTACAAAGTAGGATGTTATGCTATTGTCATCATTCATCTTCATGTCACGAATTTCATTCTTCAGACTCATAACTTGTCTAATGTTTCTGACTGAGAAGAGATTAGTTAGGGCATAATCCATCTTCTTCGATGAGTCAAGATGGGAGATGTAGGGTATCAAGTGGTCTTTTATGGAATCCACTATGATACTCATGGCATTGATGTCAACGTCTTTGAACTTCTCCATAGCTTCAACATTTTGCGGTTCCTTCTCTTATCCTTCTTTGAACTCTGGCTTCACGATCTTTCCTTTCACAATGTCCAACACTTTATTCTTAGCAAGGATGAGGTCAATCCTTGTCTTCCATGCTCTGAATTTGGAGCCTCCTTCTAGCTTGTTCTCAGACTTCATAGAGTTTGTCATGCTTGCTTGACTTGGTCAAACCCTAGACTTGACCAAAAATCCAAACTTCACGTCTTGGCCTTCTGAGAGTACCAGGAGATGCGCTGGGCTAGGGCACACTGATCTATTCAGAGATTAGGTCAATCTCGTCACTTAAGGTGCCTCAACAAGAGGTTTAGGGTTTCTGCAACTGCTTCTGATGGTAACCCTAGCTGTAGTGCTTTTGGAAGCTACTCCTGCTAGTAACCCTAGTGGCAGTTCCTCAACGAGCTCAATAACTAGTGGCTATGTTTCCTTCCAGCGTTTTAGGCTGATTGAAGGGGTGTGGACCCATAACATGTTAGAATATATAAGACGGTGTGCTCATTTTACCACGACGATACTTTCGTCTCCCAACCACAGGCCGAAGCCTCCCTCCGAGCACCTTAACCTTGATCTGAGAATTCCCTCGGAAGAAAACCCTAGGCTAGATAGCCAAACAAGGAGCAGCGCACCTCTCCCCAAGGATAACACATCACAAAAATCTGATCAGATAGTCCAAGCCCTAGCCAAGAGATATCCAAGCCAAATACTGAAACTTGGTGCTGCTGCAGCTGCACCTGTAACCCTCCTCCAAACCTGCGCACCAGTTGCAACTGCAGTGCGCACCAACTGGGAAAATTGTAGTCCTGAGATGTGACAAATGAGAAACTCGTGCCCTATATTTATAGTAATCTTGCCAGTTCACTGGGGCCGAATTCTCCTTCTGGGTATGTGTCTGTTCAGTATATTATTATTAATTATGGCCGACTTCTTCTCTTGGAGGCTAATAGCCTAATATAAATTATATTCTTGAGCTGACAAGGCTTCTAGGGTTATTAGCCAAATCATTAGGGTTTCTCTTGCTTCTCGGAGTCTTCTATTCTCATCAGGTTCACATGTAGAGGTAAATACCTCCCGCAACTACCATAATATTAACACCTGCCACTTCTCTCCTTCTTTATTATCCTTTGGGAAACTTCCATGATGCTCGTATATATTGATTCCATGCGTGCGGTAATGAATTGTGATACCCTCTTTGCACAGAAAATAAGAATTATGAACTTTGGAGAGACTGCAAGAAAGGTAGCAACAAAAACCTTCACGTGACAAACAAAATCAACCACATAAATTCTTGGCGCAGCAGTAAAGTGTGATAGAAAATTATGACACAGTGGAAAAATCGGCACGATAGTAAAGTAAGATGGAAAATTGGCACATTGGGGAAACTGGGCGTGGTAGCAAAGCACTAGGGGACTTGGTGTGAGATGAAAAATTTCGAGGTAGTGGAAACAATCGACATGGTAGGAGGAAATTCAGAAGGAAGAAGGCTGACTATGAGAAGAAGCAATTCATCCCAAAAGCTAGCTTGTAGCGAGCTCCAAAATAATTTAAGCAATGTTTGAAAACAACAGAGGAGGTGCAACAAAATCAACACAACAAACTTACGTAACGATTAGAAAAAAATAACTTTTGCGCAATGAAGGGCTCCATAGCTTGCTGAAAAAACTATGAATGACGCATAAACTATGAAAGTAAAGGGGAGGCACTAAGTGTGACCAATATTTATGATTGAATGGATACATAATGAAATGATGGAAAAGGACAGTAAATCCATGGAGGCGAGAGGTCAGAAAGAAAGTTGAATATTTGCATAGCAAACTCATGCAACGGGTACATTTTTGAAGTGTGAAAAGTACAAATGATAGGAGTGACATGATTTTTTACTTGTATGACTTCATGATTATGTAATTATGCTCATGGTATCATTCTACGTTACCTTTATCCCAACCACTTGACTCGATTTTTGGTACGTAATTCCCACCTGTTCGACATGACTTGAGACTTAGGGAAATTAACCCTTATGATTTAAACGTTGCGAACCTTACACATATTTAACGAAATTATGACCAAACCCGTTACTCGATGATTTCAAACCACTCTTTATTTGGCCACTGATATTACAAACTTTGACGCACAAACTATGACTCATATAGGACTAACTCTAACTGCAAATACCACAGTGTTAAGAGCTAGGTTCAATGGGGATGATATCCTCCCAGCGAGGTAGAAAATAAAATCAGACCAAGTGCCTAACCATTGGGTTTATTTGACTCAAATACTCTAAAATGACAACACAAACGCGTTTCTAGACCCTCTTGAGATAACTGTGACTAAATCCAACATAAACTTAGGACCTTCACTTCGGTCTTCAATTTTTTGTTGATTATAGATTTAGAATGCTTTATTTGAAAATAAAAATGGTTATTTACAATGAAATGAAGAGACTGAATTTTTTTTCTAAACAAGATAATGCTTGAGAAACCTCCCATTCATAGGCCCCCCACCAATAAGATATCCATTAAGCTCTTGAACCAAATAGGCATTTTTCCCATGGTATGTAGCAATATTGAATGGTCCCATCCAAAGATGATCAAACTCCCCATGCCTCCCTCTATCTTCATTTCTTGCATCCCACTTTAGTACCAAATCATTCACCTTGAAATCATCTTCTTTGGTGTGTCTATCGAAAATTCCTTTCATTTTATGTTGGCAAAATTATGACTTATTGAAGACCTATTCTCTCATTTTCTATGCATGGACCAATTTCTTTATTCTCCTTAGATCAACATCTGGTTCAACTTATTTCTCTTGCAACAATCTCCTCATTGGAAATCCTAATGAGGTAGGAAAAACTGCCTCTGCACCATATACAATCTGAAAAGGTGATGTGGAGATACACTTTTTAGTGGTGATTTTGCCATCCCATAACGCATAGATGAGATTTTTGTGCCTATATTTCTTATTTTGATGTAGAAGATTCTTAATAATCCTGATCAAGACTTTGTTAGACGATTCAACCAACCCATTACCCCATGGGTAATAAGATGTGGAATGGCCTAGAGTTATGTTATAGTCATTGCAAAATTTCTCCATCTTCTTAGATTTGAATGTCATTGCATTTTCAGTGATGATATTGACTGGAAAACCAAATCTAGAAAGGATATTAATCTCTAAAAATTGAATGATGACAGTATCAATAGCTTTCCTTGTGGGGACCACTTCAATCCATTTGGTGAAGTAGTCTGTGGCTGTCAGTATCCACCTATGTTGAGCTGAGGATGGCAGATGATTTTCTCCTATAAAATCAAGGCCCCATTGCATAAATGGTGCTTCAACAGAGATAGCGTTTAAAGGTAGGGGTTGCATCTTTCTTTTCCCATCAAAGATCCAACATTCATGGTAGCTGGAAACTTCCTTGTATACATCAGAAAAAATAATAAGCCAATAGAACCCTGCCTTCAATATTTTTTGCACAACAGTCTTCTAATAATTATTCCTCCCACAGTCACCTTTGTGAAACTCTTTAATATCCTTTTTCATTTCTTCCTCCAACAAACAATTTAGTAATATCCCACCTAGATTTTTCCAATACAAAGAATTGTCGAGAATGAAAAACTTTCCTTCTTTCAACTTCAAAAATATGGCTTTGGTTTTGATGAATCTTGGAGGATACTGTAAGTTTATTAATACGTAAATAACATAGGAATACCAAGGAGAATCAAGGAACTTCTGGGATATCTATGGGACTTCTTCTTCTTGTGAAATTTTCGACAAATCAACAATAAAATTGATTCCCAAGACATCACAATTTGACTGTGCCATTAATTTTGCAAGCCCTTGACCCTTAATCATATTTGTAGGCTTGATTTTGAGGTCATACTCCAACGTTACTACTATCCATTTTCCCCTTCTCCCTTCAGGATTAGGCTAAGTCAAAATATCCTTTACAGAATTGCTAGGCACGTAAGCAACGACATGGGAATGTAAAATATAAGTTATGAGTTATTTAAGGGCATTCACCAAGGAATATGCTTGTTTTTCCATGATGTCATACCTTAGTGGTGAGTCCCTCAATGTCCTACTATAATAATCTATGGGTTTTTGAAAGTTCTGATCATGTTTTTGCAACAAAACGTCAACAATGGTGTGTTCTGAGGCAAAGGAAAACAAGTTAAAATCTTTTGCAAAATTCGGGTTGGCTAACATTGGAGCTTTGGTCAACACCACTTTAATGTATTCAAAAGAATTCATAGCTTTAGGATTCCATTTTATTTTATTTCTTTTCCTGAGCATATTTGTGATATAATTTATGATCTCATCCAAGTTGGGAATGAACCTCCTCAAAAAATTTACTTTTCCTATTAAAGATTGTACCTCTTTCTTGATCCTGGGAGTGGTGATATTCATAATTGCTTAAAATTTGATGGGGTCTATTTTTGTGCCTTCTTTTGAAATGATGTGTCGAAACAATTTTCCTTCTTGCATTCCAAAGTTTTATTTTTTTGGATTTAATGAGATGCCAAAATTTCTACATTTATGGAAAACCTTTCTTAGATGTTCGAGATGTTGTTCATCAAAATCTGAAAATAGAGTGATATCATCCAAGTAAATCAAAATATGCTTATCCTTTTCATCAACAAATTCTATGTCCATGGCCCTTTGGAAATTCTCTCCATCATTCATAATCCCAAAAGGAATTTTTGCATACATGAAAGTGTCGCAAGGTGTTGTAAAAGTTGTCTTCTCTTGGTCATTTGGATGCACCATAATATGGTTGTATCTAGAAAAATCGTCAAGCATTGACATCTTTTGTGATCCCACCACCTTATGTAGTATGTGATCTATCTTGGGAAGTGGAGAATTGTCTTTGAGAGACACTGTATTTAGATTCTGAAAATCAACACATAATCTTATCTTACCACTTTTCTTCCTGACATGCACTAGGTTAGACAACCACTTGGAAAATATTAAGGAAACAATCATGTTGGTATCAAACAGTTTCCTTACCTCCTTTTCAATCAATTACAACATAAGAGGGTTTATTCTTCTCAAATTTTTCTTGAAAGGTTTCTAATCATCCTTGATGGGAATTACATGTTGAATTACCTTAGTATCATAGACCTTAAAATATTCATAACTCCATCAAAAGACATCAAGGAAGTACTTCATAAGGCTGATATATCTCTGTTTAATTTATGGACTGAGCGTTTTTGGTAGTTTTATGATATTGGGGTCTTATTCAGTCTGAATGTTGCAATCTTCTATATCCTCATTGCTTGCAGTGATTTTAGGATTTTTGGATACATCACTGTTTTCAAAAATGTTTTCCAATGGAACCAAGCCTTTAGGAATAATGTTATTTTTCGGTTGCACTATATCTCTTCTAGCAATCTAATTTTGAAAAAGGTCATTTTTGTTGAAGACAATTGATTTTTCATTTACTTTACAACAACACTCATCATCGATATTCACTTTAGCAAATTCATCACTCATTTGAAGGAATATTTCTAACTATTTGTCGTCTTCAAATACTTGCCAATATTTAATGTTATCAGGTACTGCTGGCCTATGTTTGACTTCAATTTCATATTTTTTATTAGGAAAAAATGGAATTTTGAAAACAAAAGTTGAAGTAGCCAAAGCATCTGCAATTTCGTTTCACCCCTAGGAATCACTGAAAAATTGTATTCTGAAAACTATTTAATAAGATAAAACACTAAATTCCTATATGCTCTCAATCTAGGATGCTTGGAATGATATATACCCTTTACCTAGTTAATGACAAGCTTATAATCCCCATGTACAACTATCCTTATAGCACCCAATTCTTTTAAAGTCTTCAATCCCAAAATCAGTGCCTCATATTTGGCCATAATATTGGTACAATCGAAAGTGACCTTGTAAGAACAAAGCTTTGTACACATCTTGTTAGGGTTAATCCATACATCATCTTCATATCCTTCCCTTCTAGAAGATCCATCAAAACTCATAATCCACATTGTTGGTATATTTTACTGGAAGCATGTGATTTTCATTGATGGAAAGAACAACAACGATGATGGAAAACAATAAAAGAATAAGCTCAGGAGCAGAAGAAAATAGTATGCAGAGATCAAAGATCAAAAGGGAAAGTGTAGTACATAAACATGATCTAGATCAAAATCTTTGATCATGGATCTGCTTCGAGATTCTTCACGATCGTCGGATCAAATTAAGTGACAGATAGGATAAACGAGGAGAAAAGTTTGATATTTGAAATCCCCAAAGTCTAGAGAGCCAGAGAGCCATAGTAAATTTCATTCGTCAAATCATTATAAAGTGGAAGGACAAGATAAGTTAGAATAAGGGAGCTCTAATATCAATGGTCGATAATCATGCACTCAAATCTATGGTCAACAGGGCATATTGGACCCCCCTAACCTTTCTTCTTTTAACCATTTGGGGGGGTCTAAGTTCATGATATTTCCCATGTGGGACCCTCATACGTGTCACCTTCCTATCAACTCAGACCCCACTCGCTCATTATCACTTACCGTCTAACCCCCTCTCCAAGTAAACCACCAAACAACTCATACATACCACCTTCATGCTTTGACATCACACTCCACTACCTGCTACATGTCACACTCTACTACACTGCTTACACGTCTCACCCATGTCAGCAAAGAAACATATCACAGTTAGATAATGAAAAGTGTCAAGTTGAAATCGACATTTGAGGTACATGAAAATCACGAATATGAGTGACACGTGGAAGACACTCGGATCGTGCCACGTCATCAAGTGATGTAAGAAAGTTACGTCACTCCGAGAGTTTTACTTTAGGAGTTTCACCACCAGAAGATGCCTAAAGTCCCGAATTCCCAAACATAGAAGTCCCAAAATGGACATGAGTCATCCAATATGAAGATCACTTTGGGTTCATTCTCAACCGTTGATCTAGTACAATGGAAGGATAGTGTAAGTGGAAGTGTTAACCGACAACAGGCAGTCTCCACTTCCTATGACTTATTCAATAGGTGACCACTCTGGAGGAGAATGAAGCAGTAATCAGCCTAAAGTATCGAAGTGTCGAAGTCACTTATGATCGTTGATCATGCAGGAGGGTACATATCAACGGATCATGAACTTCGGGTGAAACTACTACAAGAAAACACGAAGGATAAATGTTTGAAATAGTCAAAGTGTCGAAGTAAATGGTGGATATGCATCACAATTCTTGATTAAGTCCTAGCTGATGGATTAAGAAGTGAAAGGATAAGTGTAAAGTGTCTAATATGTTTAGACAAGTGTCTACAAATCATCGACTCTGGAATATTGACATATGAAAGAAATGAGAGTTTGAGAATTGAAAGTCTCGAAGGCCGAACTCACGAAGGAGATACTGATTGTATATTCAGGGAGACATGTGTCAATAGATCTTCCACTCTGGAATATTTTCATATTAGAAAGGTGAAATTTGAGATTTGAAACTCCCGAAGAGCGGAAGGTCAGAATCAAATGTAGCCATTGATTTCGAAGGAAGCTATGTGTCAACAGATCGTGGAGATCTGGGATTGTGCGTGGAAGGAAGAAATGAAGGTAGATAACATTCATTGATCGAGTGGAATCGCCAAGGGATTGGAGATCAATGGTCATGTTCAATTGTGTGGACATAACATGCTCCAGTCTTAATTTTTCTTGAGCGGGCCGCAACCTAAACCATGATATCGTCAAAGGCATACGTGGAGCTTTGTAGTGAATTGTGGGGCGAAAAGTGGGTTTCCCTCACACCACATTTGGTCATGCCTGCAATCACATGGTCACATGATATCATCACCCAAGGTCACATCAATGGAAGATAGGGGAAGGATCTAGCGCTACTAGGCTCCACATAAGAGGTTATGCATTGAAAAGTTAAAAAAAAAAACTCTATGTGTATAATCAAATGACGTTGATCAAACATAATTTGATCAAAGGGTTAAGGTTTCACCTCATGGTTTATTGATCATTTATGATTCAGTTACACTGACTGAATCATTGTTTCAGATATTTGGAATCATGATTCCTACATGTTTTTTAGATTCCCGACTCAAGCGTTGGATATGTGGAGTGTAATGGATGAAGACAACAGGAATAAAAGTAAAATGTCGTGATAGAGAGATTTTTTTGTTAATTTGTAAAAAAAGTTGAACTCTATGTAACAAAGATAAAAGTATGAACAAAAAATGTAGAGGGGAGGCATATCACACATAACAGACATGGTTCATAGAACATAAAATGCAGAAGAATAGAAAGCGCAAGGAGATGTGAGTAGGAATACACTAATACAGGCAGAGTAGAGCAGTGTAGTAGAACAATGATGAGAGTGGTAAGCTAGTGATAAATATTGTATCACTGTAATCAATTTCAACAAGAAAATACTTATATCTCAGGGTGGTAGGGTGGTGCTAGGGAGGACTGTTGTCCTCAGAGTTTCAAGTGGGTTCTTGAACATAGGGATTTGTATTTTCCATCTAGTTGCAACCAAGAAAACCAGGGTGGTAGGTTGGTGCAAGTGAGAAACATTGTTCTCTGTTATACAGGTTGGTGTCTGTGTGACTAGAAGTTGGTGCTTCCATCCAGTTGGTGTTGGAACACTCAAGGAGTTGGTGCTCCCTTCTAGTGGGTTCTAGAGAAACTAGAGAGTTGGTGCTCTCAACAAGTTGCATCTTGTAAAACAGAGGTGGTAGCCTCACAAAGAGTTGGTTCTCACAAGAATGACAATGTATAGAAAATAGAGATTACTTATCATATTAAGAAGAGGTTTTCTCCCTTTATGGGTTTTCTTAGGAATATCTCTCTCTATATACTTCGTGTGTGTGATTGATGTTGAATACTCTATTTCTTACTTCCATGAATTTTTGTGATCATCATTGAGTGTTCTATAATGAGTTTAAAAATGTGTATACTATTTAAGCATAGAGACAACTGATTCACCCCCCCTCTCAGTTGTCTAACAATTTTCATCAGAGTTGGTTCCTTTTATCTAAGGGTAGATCCTAGAGCTTAAACATGATAATTCAATAAGGAACTTCAAACAATAATGCCCCCCTATTCAATCGAAGAAATGTTTCCTTATTGAAATTTAGGATGCAAAACTACATAATGTCTTTAGGTGTATATGTTTGGGATGTGGTAGATATTGGTTACGTAAATCTAGTTGTACTAGCTTCTAAGGATGACAAGCTAGAATTAAGGTTGAAATCTAATTCTATGAATTTTATTTTGAGTGGGCTTGTCGAAGGAGAATTTGTAAAAGTTATGCACTTAGAATCCGCCAAAGATATGTGGGAGAAGCTCATTAACAATTATGAAGGTAATGAGAAGGTAAAGGATGCCAAGCTTCAAACCTACACACTACAGTTTGAAAAACTAAATATGAAAGATGAGGAAATTCTTGGGAAGTACTTGTTTAGAGTTGAAGAACTAGTAAATGCAATGAAAGGACTTGGTGAAAAAGTTGAGGAAACCTCTTTAATTCAGAAAATTTTGAGATCTTTGTCAAATAGATTCAACCAAAAGATCTCTTCTATAAAATAACTTAATGATATAAAAGCTCTGCCTATTGAATAACTCCTAGACATTCTGAATTCTTATGATATGAGGATAGGTAAAGATAAAGTCACCTCTAGAGAAGCATCATTTAAAGCAGATAAGAATGAGGATTCCGAGCCTCATGAAATTGAAGAAAAATTTCTAAGAAGACTAAAGAAAGGATCAGGAAAGTACCACGACAAGTTTCCCTTCAAATTTTTTAACTATGGAAAGATAGGTCACTTTGTATCTAAGTGTCCACACAAGAATAAGGACCAGAACTCTGAAGGTCAAGATTAGTACAAATCCAAGAGATTTGGTAAAAAGAAAATTTTATGTGTAAACAATGATGACTCTTCAAGAGACACAAAAAGTGAATCTTCTTGTGAAGATAAGGTTAATGACTTTATTCTTATGGCCAAAGAGGATTATGATAATAAAAGAACATGAATTGATGTTAATGATGAAGAATATGTGGTTGACTTGGAAGGAGAACTGATCATTTCCCTAGAAGAAATTGCTAGACTTAGATTTAGGAAGAAAAAGAAAAAAATATTTTTGATACAGTTTGAGAAAGATAGTAAAGAACCCGATGAAGACTTTGCCCTGCTAGAATTGGAATTAGAAGAATCAAAGAAAATAGAGAAAATTCTGAAACAACAGTTATAAGAGAAGAAGGAAAGATGTGAATCCTTGGAAGAAGAGGTAGTAAAAAAAAAAAAAAAGATATGGAGAAGTTTAGAGCATTGTATCTCCAAAATATTTCAAGTATTAAAGCCTCAGCAGAACTAAACGACATTCTGAGCAAATAGAGATCTCCTTTGTTTAATATTGTGTTAGGTTATGTAAGTGGTTCAAGCAACAAACAACCAGAAAGAAAATATCCAGTAAAGATGATCGAGTTTCAATTCAGCAGACAATAAGACCATGTGAGTACTTTTCCACCAAAAGCTAATAAAGACAAGATGATCCCTGATAAAAAACAAAGATATCAGAAAATGGAGCAATAAATGTCAAAAACAAGGCCATCCTTCAGGTACCAAAATTTCTTCCATGGTTACTATTTTTATTGCTCTAATTTTGGTCATAAGATTGCAAATTGTCATATTAAGTTTAGAGACATGCAATTGAGGAGATCAAGAAATAAACAATTTCTGCGACATAGAAATAAATAGCCAATGAGTAGAAAAATTTGCACCAATCACTTTGACCTATTGAAGAATGATCTTGAATGCTATAACTATCATAATTTCGGCCACAACGTTGCAAACTACCATCTGAAGAATTACAAAGAAGATCCAAGGATAAAACCCTTCGCTAGGAATGCTAGCACATGGAAACAGAAAGATAGCAAAAAATGTGGTCTAGTACTTTCAGCTCAAAAACAAAAAGACCCCTGGTATATAGACAATGGATGTTCCAAGAACAAAACATGATACAAGGATAAGTTTATGTCTATAAGTAAAAGAAAAACATGAAATGTGACCTTTGGAAATGATGAACCAGGTAAAATCAAGGGTAAAGGGATGGTGAGTTTGAGTAATGGTAAAGGAAAATCCCATGATGTTCTTCTTGTAGATGGGATGAAACATAATTTTATCAGTGTAAGTCAAATGTGTGACAGAGGATGTGAAGTGGTGTTCACTTCCAAATATTATAAGATAAAGTTTGTAAACTCAAGACAAGTGGTGCCTAAAGGCATAAGGACAGATAATAATGCATATGTGCTGAAAAAAGATAGAGAAGAGTGTCATCTAAGAAAACAAGATGAAATATGGTTATAGCATAGGAGACTTGGACACATAAACTTTGAACACTTAATCAATATAAAAAATATTGAGGCAATAAAAGATCTTCCAAGAATATCAAAGCCACAAGATTTTGTGTGTAAACCCTGCCAAGTAGGAAAGCTAACCAAGACACAGTTTAAATCCAAGAGCTCTACTTCAACAAAGAAACCACTCCAATTAGTTCATATGGATTTATGTGGATGATCAAGATAGGAAGGCACAGGGAAGGAAAACTGCTTCATGCTAATCATTGATAATTACTCAAAACTCACTTGGGTTGCTTTTCTCAAAGAAAAACTTGAAGCATTTGAGAAATTTAAAATATTTAAGGCTTTAACTAAGAATCAAACAATAAACATGTTAAAAGAAGTAAGATCAGATAGAGGAGAAGAATTTATGTCAAGTGATTTCAAGGAATTATGTGATAAACATGGGATCAAGAGAGAATACACAATCCCAGGAACTCCATGGAAAAATGGAGTAGTTGAGAGGAAAAAAAAAACAGTTCAACAAATGGCCAGGTCAATGATGAATGAGAAGAGCCTTGGTCAAACCTACTGGGTAGAATTAATACACACAATAATCCATATTATTAATAAATTCCAACGCAGGCCACACAGTGATAAGACACCTTATGAACTATGGTATGGAATACTTGCTTCAATTAAACACTTCAAAGTCTTTGGGAGTAAGTGATACATAAAGAATAATAATGAAAACCTTGACAAGTATGATGACAGGGATGATCAAGGCATTTCCTTAGCATATGTTGGATTACTGAGAGGGGGTTGAATCAGTAATAGTGTAATTATAATCCTTTTTCTTCAAATGTTATATCAATGTAGAATTATTATCCAATAATGAGCATTAAGAAATAAACAATCACACGCATACACAGTACACCAGTGTTTTATGTGGAAACCCAAATCAGGAGAAAACCACATAATCTTTTCTCTTATATGTCTTGAAGAATTACATTCATTGGAAACACCAACTTCCTTTTTTTTCTAGCTGCAACTGGAAGGAGGCTCGAACCCCCTAGTTTCTCAAGCTACAACCTGAGGGAATATCCAACTCCCCAATTCTCTGGCTACAACCATAAGGAGGCTACAACCCCCTAAGTTCTCTGGCTACAACTAGAAGGTGGCTACAACCACCTGTCCTTGCTCCATCCTACCACCCTTAAGTAGAAGTAGAATGATGGAGCCATTGTCACACTATCACCATGAGATATACCCCTCTAAACCTGTACCAATAAATATGAACCATGCATCAACCTGTACCTCAACTTGTAATCAACCTTTACCATAAACAAGGGCATCAACCATGCACCAACCTATACAAAAAAACCTGTAATCAACCTGTACCATAAACAAGTGCATCCAACCATGTACCAAGTATGTACCAATCATGTGTCAAATATTCATCAATATGTACCAACATCATCAACTATACACCTCATGTATGTGCCAATTCATCAACTACTTGTCTCAACCATGTACTCAAAATGTACCTCAACCAAAATCCCTTATCAATTTCATCATCCAAATATGATTTGTAGCTCTGTAATAGACCTAATGTATATGATCACATTCTTACAAACCGTCCTTAACTTTAACAACAAGAGACTAGCATTTTCATCAAACTTTTCTTTAGTCTCACATGCCTAGTTTTGGATTAGTCAACAACCATAAATTGAAGTAATCATAAATTTGAACCTAAAATGTATAAATATCCAAAACTGATACAAAATGTTCATCAGTGTTTTTTATGAAATTCCTCCAGGTTTCACTACTTGGAACCTATCATAAAAGGAGTTATAGCAAAAATGTCATACTTTGTTGAATTTTGTCTTATTTTAGAGAGAGACCTTGTAGAGCATGACCCATATGAAATATTCATTGAATTGATCTTAAATGAATACACTACATACTATAGACTGTACCTTAACCAACACATTTTGTCTCATTGAATTTGGATCTGTTGTGAAGAAGTTATGACGTTTTTACCCGAAACACTTGTTTTTGACTAGTTTTAGGACTAGCCACAAACCCTATTTTCCACGGAGTGTAACACCCAAAATACAAAAACCCACAATATGAAATTTTTACCACAAATACTTGGGTATGATTTCTCAATATCATAGCAATTTCATGGTCTGAATCATTATACAAAACAATTTATAGCGAAAATGGTGAGATGACCTGTAAATAACATACCTTAGATAGCACCATGAAATTAATTTATCCTTCCTTGCATTTCGGCCTTATTTTCTTCACCTTCCCTCAGAAAATCGGCTTAGATATCCTTGGTTACCTCATAAACCTAAAGATATTCAATATTCTCAAGTGTGATTAAAATGAGAGAGCCTTGCCTCTTATTTATACTCTCCAAGTAGCTTCCTTAAAAACATCTTCTAGGTCACTTGGCCCACTTTCCTTATT
>JZKD02S0225894.1:223823-238256 GCA_000966675.3 Picea glauca
TGAATTATAATACACTCATCACTTCACTTTATTATTTACCTTTTAAAATTTCTTAAACCACTTTGACTACTTTGACCTTTTGGGGCTTCTAGATGACATATGAGGGTCCTCCAACATCGTAAGGCCATAAATCTCAAAACATGAGGAGTTATGTGACTTTACACATACCACCAGAAATGGAATGACATGTACTATCCATCTATAATAGTATTACCTTCAAATATAGAAAAATCATACCGTTATCCATCAAACAAACTTGGGTCCATTACCCAAACCTAGGTTCTCCAAATTCACATGGTCATAACTCTCTAACCCTCAGGAGTTATGTGATGTTATACATACCATTGGAAATGGAATGAAAATAAATATCCATGTAGGATAGTTTCCATGAAAAATTCATTGTCCTTCATCTCATTATTCCTCAATTAATCATGGGTTCTCTTACTCCGCAAAGCATCTTTCCGTGAGGGATTTCACCATAAGGGGAGCACTTTGGAATTCATCCATCTTTACTTCTTGTCAACCATCAAAAAATAATAATGAGTCATATTTACATCAAACAATATTGGGTCCATTACCCAAACCTTTGTGCTACAGGGCTTTCTTCAAGGGTTGACATCAATGAAAACCAACCTTAATCAACATTCTCCCCCTTTGGCATTGATGGAAACACTCTGATACAATAATGAAATAATGTCACTCATGCTCCCCCTGGAACCATGCCTCTGTCATCTGTATCTGATAAATCTTCCTCTATTCTCTGCAACTTATAAATATCTTCCCATTTATCATCAATGGCAAAGGTATCTTTCCATCCGGGGTTTCTCCCGCTGACTGAACTATTCTCTTATGGTGCTCCCTCATGTACATCTAATACATATAATATAAGCATTCAAAATCATTCATTTTGGAGTAGAAATAACTCCAAGTATTTGGCGAAGATATTAAAAGGCTTCCCGTGGAAGTGGTTTTGTAAGGATGTCTACCACTTGTTCTTTTGTGCCCACATACTCAACTATGATGTTGCTTTCTGCAACTTGTTCCCATAGAAACTGATACTTGATTGGAATGTGATTTGTCTTGGAGTGCATCACCGGGTTTTTGGATATACTAATGGCACTTGTATTATCACAATATATTGGAATGGGCTCATCATACTCAACCTGTATATCTGTCAAATTTTGTTTCATCAAAAGAACCTGTGTACAACATGTTGTTGCTGCAATATACTTTTTCTCAGCTGTAGATAGAGATACTGATGATTGTTTCTTGCTTATCCATGATACAAAAAACTCACCTAAGTAGAACACTGCTCCATTGGTGCTTCATCAGTCATCAATACAACCTGCCCAATCTTCATCTATGTAGGCAATAAGTGATAGATATTTTCCTTTTGGACACCATAATCCAAACTCTTTTGTTCCTTTGAGATATCTGAAGATCCTCTTTACTACTAATACATGTCATTCCTTTGGTGCTGCTTGAAATCGTGCCACATGTCCAACTATCTACATTACACTTGGTCTAGATGCTGTCACATATAGTAGGTTGTCAATCATTGACCTGTATTGTGTCTGATCTATAGACTTTGAATCATCATCTTTTCTCGACTTACAATTGGTTGGCATGGGAGTGATAATTGGTTTTCAATCTTCCATTCTGAACCTCTTTAGCATTTCTCTGATATACTTGGTTTGAGAAATAAAAATTCCTTGGTTTCTTTGATGTATCTAAAGTCCCAGAAAGAAGGATAGTTCTCCAAGTAACGACATTTTAAATTCATTCTGCATGTCTTTTGAAAATTTATGGCTTAACCTCCCATCATCACTACCAAAAATAATATCATCAACATAAAATTAAATTAATAAAATATTACCTTGACTTACCTTGATGTAGAGGTTGTTGTCTACACTTCCTTGTCAGAAGCCTTCCTGTTGCAGATGCTTATCCAGTTTGGAGTACCATTCTCTACGAGCCTATTTTAGACCATACAGGGCATTCTTTAATTTACACACATAGTTTGTGTTCTATGACAACTAAAATCCTTATGGTTGTTCAATGTAGAATTATTCTTCAAGTTCCCCATTCAGAAAAGATGATTTTATGTCCATCTGATATACTTTAACATTTTTGGAGCATGCATAAGCTAAAAGCAAATGGATTGCTTCCATTTTGGAAATTGGGGCAAATGTCTCTTCAAAGTTGATTCCTTCAATATGTTCATATCCTTTACATACCAATCTATATTTGTTCCTTGTAACCTATCCATATTCATTCAATTTATTCTTGAAAACCCATTTTGTGTCGATCACATTCTTATTCTTTGGTCTTGGAACCAATTCCCAAGTGCCACTTTTCTCTGTTTGATCCAATTCTTCATCCATGGCCCTATTCCAAAATTCATCTTTGTTGGCTTCTTCAAAACAGTTTGGTTCAATTGTAGATAAGAGTGCTACATGTGTTTGTTCTGGTGAATGGATTTTTCTTCTAGTCTCAACTCATGTATCTTTGTTTCCAATAATCTGATCTGAAGGATGATTATCTTGTACTCGTTTGCGAGGTGTCTTTGGAGATACTTTTTGAACTTTGTCTTCTACCTCTGTATGATTATCTTCATCTTCATCTTCCTCTTCTACTTCTTTTTCATCATCTTCTTCAAAAATTTGTTCCATTGATTTGTTTTCTTCTTCCTTTGATTTTGGTATTCCTATTTCATTAATTTTTACGTTGATGCTTTCCACAAATTTGTTTAATATTAGATTGTAACACTTGTATGATTTCCTTGTACTTGAGTAACCAACAAGTATTCCTTTTTCCACACGAGAGTCAAACTTTCCCATTTTTCCATCTTCTCTTTTGATGTAGCATTTTCTTCCAAAAACTCTGAAGTGCTTCACATTTGTTGGTCTTCTTTTCCATAGCTCGTAGGGATTTTTATCAGTGCTGTTTCTGAGCATTACTCTGCTTTGAATGTGAAATGTTGTATGCACTACCTATGTCCAAAAAATATATGTCAACTTTGAATCCATTATCATTGTTCGAGCCATTTCTTGTATTGCCTTATTCTTTCTTTCAACAACTCCATTTCATTGAGGTGTCCTAGCGACAGAGAATTGCCTTTTTATTCCATGATTTTGCAGTAGTCCTTCTTTTCAGGTGAATTCTCCTCCATTATCCGATATCAAGCATTTGATTCTTGAATCCATCTCATTTTCAACCATTTCCTTATAGATCTTGAATTTTTTAAAAGCTTCTGACTTGTTCTTGAGAAAGAAAACTCTAGTCATTCTTGTATAATCATCAACTAATAACATAAAGTATCTCTCACCTTTTAAGCCTTTTTGTTGTAGTTGGTACAACTAGATTAGTATGCACAATTTCCAGTGGTTTTGTTGTTGAATATTCCTTTGATTTGAACATGGTCTTTGTTTGCTTTCCTTGTTGGAAATTCTTGGATAAAGTATTGGTTGGTTTCGTGATCTAGGGAATTTCTCTGACTGGTTCTCTTTTTCTGATTTTGACAGGGTTATCAAAATGCATGTGACCCATTCTTATGTGCCATAGCCAACTTTCATCTTCCTTTCCTAGAAAAAACTTTTCATTTCCAATTTCTCTTAACACACATATGTTTCTTGAAGTTCTTGCAGCTGTAGCGACCAATTCCCCTGAACCTTCTTTTCTTATCTCACACTTTTGTGAAACGAAAGTAACTTTATGACCTTGGTGACACATTTGAATCACACTTAAAATATTATGTTTCATATCTTCTACTAGTTGAACATTTTTTTCCTTTTCATTCTTGTTTTCAATTCAGACTGTTCCCTTTCCAATGATTTTGGCTGAATCATCATTTCCGAAGAAGATTGATCAATATCTTTCCTTTCGTAATGTAAGAAACTTGTCTCTATCACATGTCATGTGTTTTGAACATCCACTATCAACATACCAACCATGTTTCTTATGTTTAACTTGTAGAGAGACTGTGCATTCTTCATTTCTATACTAATCTTGCTTTCTTATCCATGTCATTTTCTGAGGTTCTTGTTTGTGACTCTGTTGAGGTTCTTTAGGAGGGACTGTCATTTTGTAACTTTTGGCCATGTGTCCAAAATTGTTACATTTGTAACGTTCCACTTCAGTGCTCAAAGATTCAAATCTGTTGTACCTTCTTCTATGTTTTTCACTAGGTATTCTTGAATAACCCCTTTGTGTATGGCTGTCAAAGTAGTTATTGTTCCCGTTGTTAGCTCTGCAATTTAAATCTTTATGTCCAAAATTATTACATGCATAACATAAACCAAAAAATATAGTCTGATACCTGGTAGTTGAAGATATTCTTAAAGGAGGTGATCTTATGAATCCTTCTTCTTCTTGGGGCCTATCTGTCGATTATTGATTCTGAAATTTGAATCTTCTTGGTGGAGGAGTGTCCCTGTAATCTTCCGTGTATATCTTTTTATCCCCTTTGATTTCTTCTGCATAGCTTTTTGGATTTTTTTGTTGATATGTTTTTTTGGAGCTTGATACCTTTTTTGTATAATTGTATCCAAGTCCAAACTTGTCAAGATGAGAATTTTGACTGCTGATAATGTCATCCAGAACTTTTGAGCTATTCTGCATATTTTTCTTTTGAATATCCTTTCTTAGTGTGACAATCTCTGCTTGAAGGTTTTCAATGATCCCCTCCTTTACTTCTAGTTGTTCTTTGAGTGATTCTTCAATTATTTTATCTTCTTCTATTTGAACCTTCAATTTTGTGATCATTTGTTCTAGTTCTTGAGTGTCGTTTTTCTTATCTAGTTTTGCTGGTAGTTTCTTATTTCTTTTCTTTTCTCTTCTGATAACTTCTATGACACTCATTAATTCTTCTCGGAAGTCAACTTATACCTATTAAATTTCTTCTTCATATGATTCTTCGAAGTATTATTTATCAGAGTCTTCTACTTCGATGAATATAACTCTCCCTATTTCACTATCAATGACTTCATCTTCATATAATGATGAGATGTCTTCTTTGGTGCAAAAGATTTCCTTGAAAACTTTCTTTGTAGTTCTTTTACCTTTGTATGTTTGTCTGTATTTTGATTAATCTTTGTAATTTCTCTTTTTATTATGAGGGAATTTGTTAGCAAAATGACCAATACCATCACAATTAAAACAAATTAAAGGAATCTTACCTCTTTACCTACCATTGGTTCCCTTGTTCAGTCTTTTGACGGAGTTGGCCACTTCTTCATCATCTTCTGAGACGTCATTGTTTTTGGTATATTCTTCTTGTTCCTTTTTCTTTTTCTTTGATATTTTGGATGCTTTGAAAGCTACTTCTTTTACATCTGCATTTTCCTGTTCAGTTCTCATCTCATATCCTGTGAATATTTCATGTATTTCATCCATGATTATTGAGTTTAGATCTGATCTTTCTTCTAGTGCTGATATCTTAGGGTTGAATCTCATAGGAAGAGATCTTAGTACCTTTTGAATAATTACAAATCATTCGATTTCTTCTCCCAATCCTATGATTGCATTCATTGTTTCATAGACTCATAAGAAGTAGTATGTGATATCTTATCTTCCTTCATTTTTAGTTATTCAAACTGACCTTTATTAGTTTGAAGCTTTGTTGCTTTGAATTTTGAATCTCCTTCATAAATATTTAGAAGCTTGTCCCAAATATATTTAGCATATTTACAATGTGCAACTTTGGTGAATATCGTTTCACTGAGACCATTCAAAAGTTCATTTTTGGCTTTGGAATTATTCTGACCGAGTTTCACTGCTTTGTCATTTGTTGGTGGAACTTCTGGTGTTGTGTATCCATCTACAATTGATTGCCAAACTTTAAATCCATGTTCTTGTATATATGTATTCATCCTTATCCTCCAAAAAGAATAGTTATATCCATCAAACTATGGTATTCCATTTTTATATGAGTTGATACTCTCCATGATCTACCTTTCACTGGTTAAAATGATTTCTGAAGGAACCTACTTTGATACCAATTGTTGGATTACTAAGAGGGGGCTGAATCAGTAATAGCGTAATTATGATCCTTTTTCTTCAAATGTTATATCAATGTAGAATTTTTATCCAATAAAGAGCAGTAAGAAATAAATAATCACACACATACAAAATACACTAGTGTTTGATGTGGAAACCCAAATCAGGAGAAAACCACATAATTTTTTTTCTTATATGTCTTAAGGAATTACATTCATTGGAAGCACCAACTTCCTTTGTTTTCTAGCTGCAACTAGAAGGAGGCTCCAACCCGCTAGTTTATCAAGCTACAACCTAAGGGAAGATCCAACTCCCTAATTCTATGGCTACAACCAGAAGGAGGCTATAACCTCCTATGCTCTCCAGCTACAACCAGAAGGTGGATACAACCACTTGTCATTGCTCCATTCTTCCACCCTGAAGTAGAAGTAGAATGATGGAGTTGTTTTCACACTATCACTGTGAGATATACCAATGTAAAACTGTACCAATAAATTTGAAGCATGCATGAACTTGTACCATAAACAAGTGCATCAACCATGCACCAACCTGTACCAAACAACCTGTAATCAACTTGTACCATAAACAAGTGCATATAACCATGTACCAAGTATGTACCAATCATGTGTCAGTTACTCATCAACTATGACTCATCAATAGGTACCAACATCATCAACTATACACCTCATGTATGTGCCAACTCATCAACTACCTGTCTCAACCATGTACTCAACATGTACCTCAACCAAAAGATGTCATCAATTTCATCATACAAATATGATTTGTAGATCTGTAATAGAACTGGTGTATTGTATCACATTCTTGCAAACCTTCCTTAACTTTAACAACAAGAGACTATCTTTCATCAAAGTTTTCTTTAGTCTCACATGCCTAGTTTTGGATTAGTCAACAACCCTAACTTGAAGTAATCATAACTTTGAACATGTAATGTATAAAGATATGAAATTGATACACAATATTCTTCGTTTTTTATGCAATTCCTCCAGGTGTCACTACTTGGAACCTCTCATAAAATGAGTCATACGAAAAATTTCATACCTTACTCAATTCTGGCTTATTCTAGAGAGAGACCTTGTAGAGCATGCCCTGGAAGAAATATTCATTGAATTGATATGATAATGTTAAAAATAAAACTATAGAATGTACCCTAACTAATACATTTGGTCTCACTAAATTTGGATCTGTTATGAAAAAGTTAGAATGTTTTTACCCAAAACACATGTTTTTGACTAGTTTCACGACTAGCCACAAACCCTATTTTCCACGAAGTGTAAATCCCAAAATACAATGACCCACAAATTGAATTTTTTACCACGGATACTTGGGTATGTTTTCTCAATGGAATAACAATTTCACAGTCTGGATCGTTATAGAAAAATGTTATAGTGAAAAATGGTGAGATAACAGATAATACTGACTATGCATGTAAGTTGAAAAATACATTATATGGATTGAAACAGGCACCATGAGCCTACTATAATAGACTAGACAAATTTCTATAGGACAAAGGGTTCAATAAAGGTAATGTTGACAATAATCTATACATTAAGTCTGAAGATGGTGATTTATTAGTTGTTTTGGTTTATGTAGATGACATTATTTTTGGATGCATTAATGACCTTTCAGTTCAGTGGTTTGATAATTCAATGAAGACTGAGTTTTAGATGTCCATGATAGGAGAAATGTCATATTTTATTGGTTTATGAATCAATTAGAGTTACGCAGGGATATTTATCTCTCAAGAAAAGTATTTAAAAGATATGTTAGAGAGGTTTCAGATGGAAGATTCCTCTCTTGTCGGTACACCTATGGTGGCTGGTTTTGAGCTTAGTAAAGATGATATTACACCTGATGTGGATCAAAGAACATATCGATCAATGATAGGCAGTATTATCTACATCACAACATCCCGTCTTGATATAATGCAAGATGTTGGAATGGTTGGTCGTTATCAGTATGCTCCTAAACAAAGTCATTTATCAACTTTCAAGAGGATATTCAAATATTTGAAGGGTACAATGAATTATGGTCTTTGGTATCCTAGAAATCATAATTTTCAATTAAATGCATATTCAGATAATGATTGTGAAAATTGTTTAGATAAGAGAAAGAGAACCAGTGGAGGTGCATTATTATTAGGTGATTCGTTAGTAGCATGTCATAGTAAGAAGTAGGGATCTATTTCATTATCAACTACAGAGGCACAGTACATTGTTGCTGCTACTTGTTGCACTCAGATTTTATGGATGATACAAACTCTTCCAGATTTGAAGGTAACTTATATTGATCCAATTCCACTTCACTGTGATAACACCAGTGCCATTGTTGTCTCCAGAAATCATGTTCTCCATTAAAAAATGAAGCACATACCAATAAAGTATCATTTTATCAGAGATAAGGTTACAAACATAGTTGTTCAGTTGAACTATATTCCTTCCACAGAACAAATTGTAGACATATTTACTAAACCCCTAGCCAAGACACCATTTGAATATCTTCGTCAGAACTTGAGTGTCATCCCTTCTCTCACCTAAGAGAGTCCATCATTTCAGGGGGAGTATGTGTTGGTTGAATATATGATACCTCCAAAAAGTACTGCAACAGATCAGGGGGAGCATGTTTTCTTTGACATTGATGTCAAAGGGGGAGAAAATGTGTGGTATGGATCCTATAGTTGGAGGTCTAAGTAGAATAGTGCATCCTTTATGGGTTGCCATCAATGCCAAAGGGGGATATTGTTGGCATGTTTTATAGGAAGCATGTGATTTTCATTGATGGAAAGAACATCAACGACGATGGAAAACATGAAAATCATAAGCTCAGGAGGAGAAGTGAACAATATGCAGAGATCAAAGCTCAGAAGGGAAAGCACAGTACAAAAACGTGATCCGGATCAAAATCTTTGAACATGGATCTTCTTTGAGAGCCTTCATGACCTCCAGATCAAATTAAATGACTGATAGGATAAATAGGGAGAAAATTTTGAGATTTGAAATCCCTGAAGTCCAGGGAGACAGAGAGCTAGAGTAAATATCAGTTGTCAATTCATTATAAAGTTGAAGGACATGATAAGTTAGAATAAGGGTGCACTAATCTCAATGGACGATAATGAACCACTCACATATATGGTCGACAGGGCATATCAGACCCCCCCCAACTTTTCTACCTTTAACCATGGGGGGGGTCTGAGTTGGTGGTATTTCCCATTTGGGACCCTCATACGTGTCACCTTCCTATAAACTCAAAACACCCTCGCTCAAACACCCTCGCTCATTACCACTTACTACCTAACCCCCCCTCTGAGTAAACCACCAAAAAACTCATACATACCACCTCCTTGCTCCGACGTCACACTCTACTACCCGCTACATGTCACACTCCACTACACTGCCTACATGTCTCACCCACATCAGCAAAGACACGTGGCATAGTTAGATAATGACAAGTGTCAAGATAAAATCAACATTTCACGTACATTAAAATAATGAATCTAAGTGACATGTGGCAGACACTTGGCTCGTGCCACGTCATCAAGTGACATAAGCAAGTTATATCCCTCCAGGAATTTTAATTTGGTAGTTTCATCACCAACAGATGCCTAAAGTCCCGAAGTCCCGAACGTTGAAGTTCCGAAATGGACATGAGTCGTCCAATTTGAAGATCACTCTGGGTGCATTCTCAACCATTGATCTAGTACAATGGAAGGATAGTGTAAGTGGAAGTGTTAACCGACAAAAAATGATCTCCGGAGCCTATGACTTATTCAGTAGGTGACCATTGTGGAGGAGAATGAAGCAATGATCAACCTAAAGTCCTGAAGTGTCGAAGATACTTATGATCATTGATCATGTAGGAGGGTAGGTATCAAAAGATCATGAACTCCGGGCGAAACTACTCCAGGAAAATGAGAAGGAGAAAGGTTTGAAATAGCTGAAGTGTTGAAGTAAATGGTGGTCACCCATCACAATGCTTGATTAAGTCCTAACTGACGAATTAAGTAGTGAAATGATAAGTGTAAACCATCTGATCTGTTCAGACATGTGTCTACAGATCATCAACTCTGGAAGACTAACGTACAGAAGAAACGAGAGTTTGAGAATTGAAAGTCTTGAAGGATGGAATCACAAAGGAGATCCTGATCATAGATTCAGGGAGACATATGTCAATATATCTTCCACTTCAGAAGATTTTCATATGGGAAAAGTGAAATTTGAGAGTTGAAACTCCCAAAGACCGGAAGGCCAGAATCAAACGTAGCCATTGATTTGGAAGGAAGTTACGTGTCGATAGATCTTGTATATATGGGATTGTGCATGGAAGGAGGAAAGGAAGGAAGATAGAAACTATTGATCGAGTGGCATCACCAAGGGATTGGGGATCAATGGTGATGTTCAATTGCGGGGCCAAAACATGCTCGATTCCTAATTTTTCTTGAGTGGGCCGCAATCAAAACCATGGTATCGCCAAAGGCATAAGTGGAGCTTTGTAGTGAATTGTGGGGCAAAAAGCAGGTTTCCCTCAAATCACCTTTGGCTGTGCTCGCAATCAAATGGTCACATGATATCATCACCCAAGGTCACATCAGTAGAAGTTAGGGGAAGGATCTAGCGCTCTTAGGCTCCACATTGGAGGTTACGCATTCAGAAGTCAAAAAAACCTCTACCTATATAGTCCAACGACGCTGATCAAACAGAATCTGATCGAAGGGTTACTATTTCACCTCATGGTTTCTTGATCAATTAAGATTCAGTTACACTAACTGAATCATTGTTCCTAAGCATTGGAATCATGATTCCTATGCGTTTTTGAGATTCCCAACTTGAGCGTTGGAGATGCGGAGTGTAACGAATGATGTGGGAAGGAATACAAGTAAAATTCCGTGACAGAGAGATGTTGTTGTTAAGTTATAAAAAAAATTGAACTTTATGTAATGAAGATAACAGTATGAATAAAAAATGAGAGGGGAGGCATAGCGCACAGAACGAACATGGAACATAGAGCATAAAATGTAGAAGAACACAAAGTGAAAGGAGATATGAGTAGGAAGACACTGATGCATGCATAACAGAGCAGTGTAGTAGAAGCTTGATGAGACTAGTAAGCCATTGATAAATATTGTATCATTGTAATAAATTTCAGCAAGCAAAGACTTAAATCTCAGGGTGGTAGGGTGGTGCTAGGGAGGACTGTTGTCCTCAGAGTTTCAAGTGGGTTCTTGAACACAGGGAGTTGTAGCTTCCATCTAGTTGCATCCAGAAAATCCAAGGTGGTAGGGTGGTGCAAGGGAGAACCATTGTTCTCTATTATACAGGTTGGTTCCTGTGTGACTGGAAGTTGGTGCTTCCATCCAGTTGGTACTGGAAAACTAAAGGAGTTTGTTCTCCCTTCTAGTGGGTGATAAACAAACCAGAGAGTTGGTGCTCTCAAAAAGTTGCAGCTTGTAAAACAGAGGTGGTAGCCTCACAAATATTTGGTGGTCACAAGGATGATAATGTATAGAAAATAAAGACTACTTATCATATTAAGAAGAAGAGGTTTTCTCCCTTTATGGGTTTCCTCAGGAATATATGTCTATGTATACTTCATGTGTGTGATTGATATTGAATAATCTATTGCTTACTTCCATGAATTATTATTATCATCATTGAGTGTTCTATAATGAGTTTAAAAATGGGTATACTATTTACGCACAGAGACAACTGATTCACACCCCCCCCCCTCTCAGTTGTCTAACAAACATTTCATCTTATATGTTGTTTTTTTGGTCTATCGTTTCCTCTGTTCGATGCTTAGTTTTCTCATTGATAGCCATGAAAATTGTTGGCTTCCCCTCTTCAAAACTCAATTTATTATAGAAAATAGAGGAACCAACTTCGATATCAACAGAGTAAATAGGATGATTATTTGGTTGAGTTTTGATACTGACCATGTACTTGAGCAAAAATTCTCTATACAACCTCCTTTCTTGGCAAAAAAAAAAGAATATTAGCATATGAAATGTCCATTTGCAAAGTTACTTTCAAATTTGCAACACAATATCTAGATAACAACATGCCAAATTTTGGAGGGATGTCAACAATCACCACGTCCATGATCATATTTTTCGATGGGATTTGAGACAATGATATGATCATATCTTTGATCAAACCTAATCATTTCACCTTACTTGAGTCAAAAGAGAAAACATCCTTATAAGGTATTGTAATGTCTAGGCCCAACTCATCCATGACCACCTTGGGAATGAGATTATATGATGCTCCTGAATCTAACATGGCACTATGTAAGATCAAGTCATGAATTTTAAGGCTAACTTAGAAAGGAGAAGCATAATCAACATCATCAAACTCTTCCACATGCAGGCAAAATAGGATAGCAAGGTGATCATATTGTATGTTCAAGGTGTCAGGGGATTCTTCCATTCTTAGCATTTGAATGATCTGATTCCTATATTCTCGATTCTTGATCATCTAATTAAACAAAACAAAATTTTTTATTTTAGCCATTTCATTTTCAAAATTGAAAGGAGATGGAGCTTTTTCTATCTCTTTGATGATCGTTTCCTTTCTCGCCCCACGTATTTTATTTGGGGGTTCTTATTTTTATTTTTCTTTCTCCATTACATCCCTTACTGAATGATGTTTCTTCGGTTGGCTTGAAGAAGGGGTATTTGTCTGAAGTTCCCTTGTAGCATTCGCCTTTGGAAGATTTGCAGGTTCCTTTTTACTTTTAAGCTTATACTGATTTTGCAACTTCATCATAGCATTTTTGTATCCTTTCCTAAACTCTATGTTTCCGATGACAACATATTATCATGTTACTGCATAAAATCATCATGTGAATCCATAAATTGATCATGTTCTCCTTTGGTTAAGAACATGTTTGTTTCTGTATCATCATAGAAATGCATATGGGCTTCGATTATTTGATCAAAATTTTTGTTTTCATAGTTGTTTTGGAAAGGATGTTTTTTTTTATCACCTTGATTCCTCTAGTCTCTTTGCCTGATCTATGGAACTGGTGATCTTCTAAAATTTTGATTTATGGGCTGAAAATTAGTTTGATCCCTGGTGGCAGGCTTATTTTCCACAGACATCCTCTCCATGAGTCTTTCTTTAGTCTTCATCATCAAGTCAAATTTTTCGTTTGATGATTGAGATGTATAGGGTTGTGCTTCCTCTTGGACCTTATCTGCACTTCTATCAAGATTATTTTTCATCTTCCCTGATGCCATCAAATTTACTTCTACTTCAATTGTGTCTCTCATCATCTAGTGTATTATATATTATTTCTCTTAACATCAAGGCAAAGTCACTGTCAAAAGAACCAACATATCGAAGTTGGGCATCTCCAGGAGGATGTTTGACTTCTGTGGGAATTGAATTATAAACTTTCATAAATCTAGTTTAGAACTCTTGTACTGTTTCATTTGGTGATCTTTTTATATTATTGTACTGAGTTAGTAACTGAAGAGGATTCTTTTTATCACCCCACATGGAAAGAAAAAGTGTTTCAAAAGATGCAAAATTAGGGATACTTGTTGTTGGAAAAGCTTTGAACCATTTTCTGACCTCACCTGAGAGACTTTGAGAAAACAATATTGTTTCTGGATCCTCATAAACTACCTCTTCCAGGTCGACAAAGTCGTTAAACCAATCTAAGTTTTTTTGAGCTGAAGTGTTAAGAACCAAATATCAATATAGCATAGAGAAACCTAAGAAAAACTACTCAACATCTTGGAAAAGAGATAATTTCAGATAATAAACCTTTTCGAGGGGGAAACCTCCTTTTACCCCGCTTAAATGTTCAAGTACAGAATGATTAAAAATGAAAATGTATCCTTGGTATATATAGGAGACTAGGAGGTATAATTACAACTAATGGACTAAAGCCAACATAAATAAAATAACATTATTAATATAATATGCCCCAATTAAGGCGTAATGAGCCAATATTAGGGCTTAACATGCCCCTTCCCTTGAGACAAGTGTTGTCTGCAATTCTTGAGTAACTCTGGATGCTTCTGTATAAAAGACTCATCTTCCCAAGTGGAATATTCCATCGGTAGTTTCCTCCATTTAATGAGATACTCTGAAACGGATCTATTCCTCAGCTGGCAAATTCTTGTGTCAGCGATGGCTTTAGGCTCCAATATGATTTTTCCTTCCTCGTCAAGTTCTAGAAATATAGTTTGAACTGGGATATTGTCGCCTATAACCTTCTTTAAGCATGAAACATGGAAAACTGGGTGTACTCGTGAAGATGTAGGAAACTCCTATTTGTATGCCATAGTACCAATCTTATGAAACACCTTATAAGGGCCATAGTAATTTGGTGATAATTTATTATCCTTCTTGGCTTGCTTGAGGGACATCTGTTTGTATGGTTGTAGTCTTAAAAACACCCAATCCCCTACTT
>JZKD02S0225894.1:253961-276710 GCA_000966675.3 Picea glauca
TAACTTCTATATTTTGTATACCTTCCAAGCCTTATACATTTTCATCCATATTCAGCAAACTCATCAGATTCATCATATTATTCAATAGAAGATCCAACAACATATATGACAATACAAATCCGTCTTTCATCCACAACTTGCAGAAGAAGCTTCAGATCATAATTGCAACAACTGAACATGCATGATTCATCCACTTCTGTAGGGAAGTAAGGTATGATGTTTTCTAACCTTTAATCTTGAAATTCTTTTTAGATGCTAAAATGATGATATTTGGAAAAATTCCACTATTTCACTATTCCCTTTCTCATTAAAAATTTCCAAAAACCATCAGTTGGGGAGGGGGAATTTCACACTTCATTTTTTTCTCTCATTCATATTACATCTTAACCCACATAGTCTTCCCACAATAAAAACTACTACAAAATGATGAGCATAGTAAATGACTTCTTAGAATGATTGATCTCAACAAAGAAAATAATGGTTGTAACACAAGAACCAATCATTAAACAGATATCTCAACAAAGTAAATAATGATTGTAACACAAGAACCAATCATTAAACAAATATCTCAACGAAGTAAATAATGATTTTAACACAAGAACCAATCATTCGAAGATGTAAAAAAAAAGTTATCAAAAGATGTGCAAAGTTAAGAAGGAATTCCATGATTGAAAGATGGTCATTCAAAGATGTAAAATCTTTGCAAAAAAATAAAAGTTATCAAAAGATGTGAAAAGTTAAAAAGGAAGTCCATGATTGAAAGATGGTTGTTACACAAGAACCAAACATCTTGTAAAAGGAATATCGTCTAAGAATCAAATCAAATAAGTCATTGTAGTAGCTTGCATGAGGACATGCAAGAGATTCAATTGGGGAGTATGTTTGGGCTTGAAAATGTCATACAAATATCACTCATTGCCATACATTTTTCACCTATGCTTCCATTATATCACTCATTATTCACCACCATGTCACTTCATTTTCCCTATTGTTCACCATTAATGGGTCTCATTTATATTTTCCAAATATTATTTATTTTTACACATTTTTAAGAGAAATTCTTGATTAAATATTAGAAAATAATATATTTTACTTCATATATGGAAAGTGGATTGTTTTTGTGACATGTGCAGGTTCCAAGGAAGCTTCCAAGACACCTTTATGCGACACTCTATGTTCAAATTCGAATTCGAGGAGATCATGCAGAGATTATTGAGAAGATCATGGAGGATATCATGGATCTCATGGAGAAGATCAAGGACAAAAGAGGGTTATGTGTCTAGATGGTTGAGATATGCATGGAACTAAAGAGAGATTAGTGGATCACATTTATGAGTTTGTTACTCATCCCATTGTATAAATAGGAGTACACTCTCCTCCATTGGTAATCTAAAGTTTGTAATCTTAGAATTAGAGAGAGTTGTAATCTTAGAGTTGGTTTGTAATGGACATTTTGAAATACATAATCATATTTCGATTTTTCTTCTACATCTGAGTCTCCTTTGAAGAGGTGTGCTTGTGGAATTATGGAGGGCCCCCATGGCCTCACTTGCATGTTGATTTGCTTATTTTAGGTATAGTTTAATTTATGTTTTTGTTTGATTTCAAGTATGATTGACTTGAACGAGACTTTGTGAGTTGAGTCCTTGTAAGGGGACTGGTGTTTCCAATGAATCTTAATAATTAGATAACAGATTTTAATGTGTGTAAGAGATTCTGTGAGTTGAGTCCTTGTAAGGGGATTAGAATCTCAAGAAAACATAAGCACTCTGTTTTTAGTAGGTAAATTGTTTAAATTGCAGAGGTGTTTAAGTGAGAAGGAACCAAAGTACAATCTCTTGTAAAAGAGTATTGGCTCCTACTACATCAAACCCTCCTTTAGGTAGTTGAATCTTTCTAGATCTATATAGTGCTTCTAAGTTTACCTTCCCGGGTTGACATTAAATGAACTCTGATTGACATCATCAATTGGAACTAAACACCATGATTTTTTTCTTTTATAACTTCATGATTAGGGAATGATGCTCATGATATCTTTTGATGTGGATATTAATAATATGAATAGATCTACAAATATAATCACCACAAATACTGAATACACAATAGATCCACAGAGTACAATAGAATAAGCCACTCTTTTTTATTACCAAACCTTTGAGGTAGGTCAACACCATACAATGGATCCTATTATGGAAGGGATCCTCTCCTACTCACTTGCCTCTTCGAGAGGTAATCCTCCTATTGAGCTACAACTCAAAATAGAATAATTATTTTCATGTCCCCTTAATTTCTTGAACACCTTTATATAGTGTTACCATCACCTAAGAACATTCTAAAGGAGAAATATTATAGAAGTAGAACCTTCTAAGAAGTCCTCTTACATTTATTATATCTAACTACCATAGTGGGCCTAATTTAATAAAATAATGGACCTAGTCCACCTTACACTGAATGGCATCCACTATTATCATTATGGGCCCTCTGGGCCCCACCACTACCTCTTTATCTACCTAACATTCCATCCCCCCTATGAAAGTGTTGTCCTCAACGCTTGATCTACAACCATATAATAGGCTCCCATGGATAAGTGTGGACCATAGTGATGAAGTATACTAGAGAAATAGGGTCCCATGGATAAGTGTGAACCACAGTGATGAAGTATACTAGAGAACTAGGGTCCCATTGAGAAATCAAAGCCACCATGCTTAAGTAGTCCAACAGTCATTGTAAACTAGGGTCCCATGTCCAAGTGCTCATGTGAACTCCACATGGAAGATATCGACACCCAATAACCAACTGAGAATGATTCTCCCAATACTGACACCTATCATGTGGATCCAAATAAGAATATTCATCCACATAGTGGGAAAGGGTCAAAGATGAATTTGGAAGGAACACCTTTGTAGAATATGCAGGCTGGACGCTGGTAATCATAACTACCTCCTGATGTGGGACATTGATCTTCTCTACAAAGGGTGAAGTAGAGTCATCAAAGAAAATATGGAAGTGGTTTTCATCCCAAAAATGACAACTATCCATATACCAATAATCGTAATCGACCTCAAAATCATACCAAGCATATATTTCTTGATTATATTCATCCCGGATGTCTACCACAAGAAATCTCTTCTGCATGTTATCCAAAGAATATTGAATACTACGAAAACTATAATTGAGGTCATCTATGAGGCCATCTACAAATTCATTCAATATTTCATTCAATGTGTCACACAATTTATCTTTGAATGCTTCAATCATCAATAGAATTTGTTTGAGGGTTTGAGAGGAAACAACCATTGGAAACACCACATAAAATATACCCAAAGAAAGCTCTTAAAATAATTTATTCAATGACATTAATATGGTAACAATATGAGCACCCTATGAAAATTTATTAACTCTATAGTCCCATCGTTATCACCAAAACCCCCAAAAAATAGAACAAGGGTTTAAAAATAAATTACTGCAGAAAATCGTTTCTTTTTCTGGAAAAAAACCCTGAAAAAAATGTTGAATTTAAAATGCCCATAACTTTACTTCTTGGACTCCATTTCGACTGATTTTTGTTTTGAAATTGGGTATTTTTCTGAGAATAATTCAAATACTAAATAATTTTTACCAAATTCATCTCTTAAATCTTCATATCTGAACCTGAAGTGCGCCACCCTCTTTTTCTTCCCTAGAAACATTCTACAAAAGAGCAAAAAATTCTTCCCTTATTTGGACAAGGAAAGTGCTCTGATACCAATTGTTAAGAACCTGAATAGATCTACAAATATAATCACCATAAATATTGAATACATAATAGATCCACATAGAAACATAGAAGAAACCACACTTTATTATTACCAAACCCTTGAGTTAGGGAAACACCATACAATGGATCCTATTATAGAAGGGATCCTCTTATATTTATTTGGCCACTGACCTTACAAACTTTGACGCACAAACTATGACTCATCTAGGACTAACTCTAATTTAAAAAATCACAGTGCTAACACATATAATACAAGGAAATGCAAGAAAATGCATACCATTTCCATTTCCATTGCCAACACATACCATACCATTTCCATTGTATACCATGCAATGCATACAATGGTGTGCATTGCCTTGTCATTGTATGGTATGCATTGGCAATGGTATGGTATGGTATGGTATGCATTTGCATTGGCAATGGAAATGGAAATGGCATGGTATGCATAGGTATGCCAATGCATAATATACCATACCATGCCATATCATACCATTACCAATGCATTTATATGGTATGCATTGGCTTTCCATTTCCTTGTATGGTATGCATTAGCAATGGTATGGTATGGTATCGTATGGTATGCATTGGAAATGGAAATGGGATGCATTGGAAATGGTATGCATTTCCTTGTCATTGTATGATATGCATTGGAAATGGTATGGTATGGTATGGTATGCATTGGAATTGGCAAAGGAAATGTCAATGGTATGCATTGGCAATGGAAATGGGATTGGTGTGGGATGGTATGTATTGGAAATGGAAATGGAATTGGTATGGTATGGTATGCATTTCCAATGGAAATGACATGCATTGCCAATGGAAATGGGATGCATTGCCAATGGAAATGGCATTGTTATGGTATGGTATGGTATGCATTGGCATGTCATACCTTTCCATGCCTTGCCTTTCCTTCACTTTCCATGTCTTTTCTTTCCATACCATGCCTTTCCATGCCATTCCATACCATGTCATTCCTTTCCTTTCCTTTCATTCACTTGGAATGCCTTTCCTTTTCCATGCCATGCCCTGCCATGCCTTTCCTTCCCTTTACTTTCCATGTATTGTATTTCCATACCATGCCTTTCCATACCTTGCATTTCCATCCCATGAATTTCCATTTCATTCCATGCCATTCCATTCAATGCCTTTCCTTGCATTCATACATAAAAATTAAAATCAAAAGATTCATTAGGCATGTAATTCTACAACTTGTAATCCCATATTTCTTATATAAAAATAATTGCATGAAAATTCCAATGTTTTTCATTGGCAATGGTATGGTTTGGTATGATATGGTATGAATTGACAATCTAAATGGAATGCATTGGAAATTGTATGCATTGCCTTGTCATTGTATGATATGAATTGGAAATAGTATGATATGGTATGGTATGCATTCGTATGCATTGGCATTGGCAATTGAAATGTCAATGGTATGGTATGCATTGGATATGGTATGCTATGATATGTTATGCATTGAAAATGGTATGCATTGGTAATGGCAATGGAATTGGTATGGTATGGTATGAATTGACAATGGAAATGGCATTGGTATGGTATGGTATGCATTGACAATGGAAATGGCATGCATTGCCAATGGAAATGGTATGAATTAGCAATGGGAATGGAATTGGTATGGTATGGTAGGTATGCATTGGCATGCCATGCCTTGACATGCCTTGCCTTACCTTCACTTTCCATGTATCGTCTTTCCATACCATGCCTTTCCATACCATGCCTTTCCATCCCATGTTTTTCAATGCCATGCAATAGCATGTCGTTCCTTGCCTCCCCATGCATTCACTTGGAACGCCTTGCCTTTTCCGTGTTGTTCCTTTCAATACCATTTGATTCTTTTCCATGCCATGCCCTGTCGTCCCTTGCCTTGCCTTTACTTTCCATGTCTTGTCTTTTCATACCATGCCTTTCCATACCTTGCCTTGCCATCCCATGCCTTTACATGTCATTCCATGCCATTCCATTCCATTTCTTTCCTTGAATTCCTACATAAAAATTAAAATCAAAGGATTCATTAGGCATGCAATTCTACAACTTGTTATCCCATATTTCTTATATAAAAATACTTGCATGAAAATTACAATGTTTTGGTCAATGAGGCATAATGCAATCTCTGATGAGGAATTCAATTTTCAAGAACACTGTGTTAGAATTTTTTTGGGGTAATGTAGTCATGTCGGATTTGGAAAAATAGACTTGTTGGAGCTTACAAAACTCTGTTATTCCACTTGATTTGGATTTTATGCCCATGGACCAAATTGACCACATGTCCTTGAATGACTTGAAGATGCAAGTTGCAACTCACGATAAAACTCAAACCGAGATTCCGATGGGAGAACCGTCAGTTGGATTAGATTCAGAGGACCAGGTTTCAACTAGGGGGTTCCCTTTGTTGTCATTCCATTCAACGAAAAATCGTTTGTTGGAGTATCTCTGACACTAGGGTTTTGGTTAATGAGGCATAGTGCAATTTTTGAAGAGGAGGTCAATTTTCAAGAACACTGTGTCGGGCATTTGTGGGTAGTTTACTCATGTGGCCCTTGGCCAAATAGACTTATGGGAGCTTATGAAACTCCTTTATGCCACTCGGTTTGTATTTTATTCCCTTAGACCAAATTGGCCACATGTCCTTGAATGGCTTGAAGAGGTGAGTTTCCACTCACGATAAAACTCAAAGAGAGACTTGGATGGGTGAACTGCCAGTTGCATTGGATCTAGATCAATGAGTTTCAACTAGGGTTGGACCTCTTCTATCATTCCATCCATCGAAAAATGTTTTTTGGAGTATCTTTGACACTAGGGTTTTGGTCAATGAGGCATAGTGTAAGTTCTGAAGAGGGGGCCAATTTTCAAGAACAATTTGTCTGGAATTTATGGGTAATGTATTTGCATGGTCCTTGGAAAAATAGACTTGTGGGAGCTTACAAAACTCTGTTATGCCACTCGGTTTGTATTTTATGCCCCTGGAACAAATTTGCCAAATGTCCCTCAGTCGCTTGAAGAGGTGAGTTGCAACTCACGATAAATCTCAAACTAGGACTTGGATGGGAGAAACATCAGTTTCATTGGATTCAGAGCAACAATTTTCAGCTAGGGGGGTCCCTCCACTCTCATTCCATCCACTGGAAAACTTTTTGTTGGAGTATCTTCGACACTAGGGTTTTTGGTCAATGAGGCATAGTGCAATTTCTAAAGAGGAGGTCGATTAATGCAGATATAACTAGCCTGCAACACACACACAATTACAACACACACCTTGCTACAGAATGTACAGTGGAAAAACAAAACAGAAATAGTTCTTTCAAATAATGAGGAATCCACTAGAAACAAAAACACTTAAAAAACTATGAATTTCAATTCCATTAGTTTATTAATTCAATGTAGAGAACAAATTTATATATTATATCAATCTTGAGATAAAAAAAAATGCCATGAATTGTGCTTGCATGGTTGAAAACTACTACGAAATCATTCAAAGGGTAATGGTCCGTGTGTATGGGCTGTGATTCTATTTCAGTAAGTTTCAACATGAGTTTAAACATAGCAAGGGTAGTTGTAGGAGTAATCATCTATTAAAATATAAAACAAAATGACTAAATAAAATGGACCACTAACACATTTTTTATTCGACTTATTGCCTATTTGCAGAATGGAAATATTTTTGGATGATGTAGATTGCCCAAGCCCAAGGATGCTCCCGCATCAGACACCCCTAGTAAGAAAAAAATGAGCTCTAGCTCATGTGTAGATCACTTCTAAAGTGAAGAGTTATGCACACATGCTAACTAATCTTCATTCCCCCATGATGCATCTTCTTTTGCTCGATTCTTCAAGTTGATCAAATATTCCATGTCCTCCTTCCCACGAGTTTTCTTACCAATTATGGTAGAAATAATTTCTTCAACCTGCTCCTCATACTTAGTTGGTAGATGTTGTTCCCATTCGCTAAGGGTACCTTCATATACTCTTCTATCCCCTTCATGAAAGTCATAGAGGTCAACAAAATTGAATGTAGGAGATATGTTAAATTTCTCAAAAAGTTCCAGCAGATAAGCATTATCAGAGATTTTTTTCGTAATTTGACATGGATCTATCTTCTTGTACTTGAGTTTATTATATGTTCCTCGAGGAAATCACTCTTTCCTCAAGGGAGCCATGACCAACTCACCCTCTTGGAATACCTTGTGTCTTCTATGTTGATATGTTCTTTGCTTATAATTGTCATTAACGGTCTACAATTTCTTCTTTACCTATTCTTATAATTCATCCATATTATCCACAAAATCATTTGCATCATCACTCTTCTTTCCTTCCAAATCCGACAATGCAACCAAATATACCACACCTTGTGGCGATTGTCCATAAATAATCTGAAATGGACTCTTTCCCATAGATTTGTTCACCAAATCATTATATTTGAATTCAACTTGGGCTAATGCCAAATCCCATTGACTAGTATTCTCTCCACTCAAACTTCTTATTAAATTTGGGCCATAAGTAGCTCTCCTTTACCAAGGTTGTGGTATTATCCATCCAAAAATCTCCTCCTAAACCACCACTATGTAACTCTTTAATGAGATTTAGTCATATGGAACTTCTGTGAATACACAAATGTTGATTTTTAAACAAAAACCCCTCTTGGATATGGTAGTCCATATAAGGAATTCTATATAAACTCCAAGGATCCTTACATGCCTTTCGAGCTTCTGAGAAATATGCATCTTCTTCATACAATGTATTTAGACAATTTAGGCTTATCACTTCTACCGACATGGTATTGAGTAACGCTATCCTCCAACCTAATGCATTAACTACCTTATTGGACTTTGCAGACCTATTTTTCAACACAAAAGAGTAACTTTGCAACAATTCTACCCATTTAGTATGCTTTTGATTCAACTTACTTTGGTTGTTAATGTATTGCAGAAATTTTGATTCGTGAACAAGAAAAACTCCTTCGATAGTAGATAATGTCGCCATTTCTTAAAAGCTTGCATAATAACATAAAATTCCTAATCATAAACATAATACTTCTTTCTCGACTCATTCAAATTATTGCTAAAAAATGCAATTGGTCTGTCTTCTTAACTTAGAACTACTCCAATTGTTGTTCCACTAATGTCACAATCAGCCTGAAACACTTTATTAAAATATGGTAATGCTGATACTAGATGTTCTATTACTCTGTTATTCAATTATTCCACTGAAACACACCCTCCTTCATACATTATGTAAGAGGCACACATATTTCTCTAAATTTCCTAATGAATTTCTAGTAAAAGGATGCTAATCCATGGAAACTCCTCACATTGAATGTGCATCTTGGTGTTGTCCATTCAAGGATAGCCTTCTCTTTCTCAAGATCCATTTTCAATCCTTCCTTTGAAACCACCAAACCCAGGTACACTAACTCTCGCTCCATGAATGCACACTTCTTTAGGTTTATCAAAAGTTTTTGTTGTTTCAAGAACTGTAACACTTCTCTCACATGCTCAACACGATATGTTATCTTCCTACTAAAAATCAATATATCATCCAAATATACAACCAAAAACTTACCCAAAAATGGCTTCAAGACTTCAATGATTAATCTCATCAACATGCTAGGTGCATTAGTTAACCCAAATAGTATCATTAACCATTCAAATAGTCCATATTTATTCTTTAATGTTGTCTTCCATTCATCAACTTCTGTGATCTGAATATGGTGATAACCACTCTTCAAATAATTTTTTAAAAAATATTTTGATCCACTCAGAAAATCCATAAGGTCATCCATTATGGGAAATGGAAAATGATACTTGATAGTGATATTTTTTATAGCATGCGAATCAATACACATTCTCCATTCCATTTTTTTCTTTGGAGTCAATACTGTTGGTACTGCACACATACTCAAACTCTCACGAATTAACCCTCGATCAAGCAATTCTTGTACTTGTCGATTCACTTCTTCACTCTCTGCTGGAGTCATCCTGTAAGGAACTTTATTAGGTGAACTTTATCCAGGCATTAAATCAATTTGATGAGAAATACTTCTCACTGGAGGAAATCCTTTTAGCAAATCATCAGAAATAATCTCCTTAATTTCATCTAGAAACAATTTTATTTTTGTAGGTACAACATTTGGATCCTCTACAATTTTCACTTCTTTCATAACCAATGCTAAATAGAATTATGAGTTTCTTTCTTCCTGTAAGAATTCCTTAGTATAACATAGAATGAACCTACAACTACTTGTGTTTATATCAACACAATTTCTTGTTGCTTCTATTGCATCCTCCAATGTTGGTGTTAATTTATATTTTTGTCCATCTTTCTTGAATTCATATTTTTTTTCCTTACCATCAAGGTGAACTTGTCGACCAAACAACCATTGTCTTCCTAATAGTATGTGACACACATCCATCTCAATCACATCACATAACAACTTCTCTTAAAAACTGCCTATTTGAAAATTCAATAAACATTGCTTAGTCATAGTCACCTGATGTCCCCTTTTCAACCAAGAAACACAATAAGGGTTCAGATGGTTCAACCTTGTCAAGTTCAGTTTGTTCATAACTAGAGTGGATACCAAATTTTTTGTACTTCCTCCATCTATAATCAGGTTCAGGGATGATTTTAAGGATGGAAATTTATTTTTAAATGTAGAAACCTTGGAAAATCTTATTGATCCTTGATATTCCAACTATAAAATGTTTGGCAATATTTTTTTTTAAATATTCAAATTTCTAAGGAATTTATATAGTTTGTATAAAAGTCTGGCAATTTTTAAGGTAAAATAGTTTTATCCTATAAAATTTGGGCAAATCATTTTTAGAATAAGGAATCATTTTTTGGGAAAAACCATGGAAAAATATCCCATGAGCGAAATTTAGCCCCTAAAATCATCCTTGAGATTCAAGTTACAACATTTTCCTTGAAGCTTACATTTTGTTTTAAAAAATTTCTTTCATTGTTCGAGTTCCTTTTCCTCTTTTTATTCATATTTAAGAAGCACTCTTCATAACAACAAATTCTCACCTTGTTCTTCTTGAAGAATAGTCACATTTTCTCGAACTATTGAAGCTTCATTAGCTTGTGTGAATTATGCCCATGTTTTACCTATTCTCTCTATAGTTCTCCTTTCTAGACATTTAGACTTAGTTTGTCCTTCTACACCACAATGATAAAAAGTGATTACATATCTGCCCTTTCTTCTTCTGAATCCTTTGTCTCTTCCAACTCCATTTCCTCATGTTATAACCCTAATTTGCACCATACATGCTTACCTGACATTAGGCCATCTTAGATTCCTTCTTTGCCAAAACACTGTTGAACACCTCTTCTTAAAAAACCCTTTTATAAAGACCCATGCACCCTACTCCATTATTGCATGCTTGTACATGCTACCTAACCCAAGACAACCTGCGTGTGCCTACAAAAGCACGAAAAAAGGAAAGTTACTAACAGAACACAAAGATTTAGGTAAGTTAACTAAACCTTTCAGCCATGCATGGCCAGTCACTCGACCAAATACCTAGCTTCTTCTAGCCTATAAAAGAAGGGTTAGGGGTCCCATTTGAAAGGAGGAGAATCATAGTAAAGAAACTATACATGATTAAGCACTCCCTTTGTCCCAACCTTTAGCCGTCCTTGTGTAAAGAGAAGTATAGAGCAAAGCAGTTGGAAGACAATGGAAGAAGAGCCCATGACCAAGATCAAGGAGGATTGGCCAACTTTATCATTGTAAGGTATCATTGTGAAGTTAATAAAAGAATTGATTTTCCCTTCCTGCCATATGATATTGTCATTATTGGAATATTGATTATATGATTGATTAAATCTCTAACCTATTAGTTCATAGATCAAATGCATGTGGAGTTCTTTGTTTGTCTTTAGTGAATGTAGGTCAACATTGGGAGGAGAGTTGCAGTCAAAGAATGACCAAGTGCGAAAAGGGATCGACATCAAACATGAAAAATAAGGTACGTCAACTTAATCTCTTGAGCCTTCTATTTACATATGATTAATGGGGTTTAGGCACAAGATGATGGTAAAAAGTAAGAATCTTTAGGTCATTTCTACATCCATGATAAGACCCTTAGTTCTATTATGTAGGAGGGATTTCCCACCCAAAATAGAATTGGCAACCATACTAGGGATCCCTAGGGTTTCTGGGAATGTTTTTTCTTGGGTATTTTTAAGAACTGGTTTCATTTCTTGTTTTTAAAGTTTTTGCAAAAGTTTGAGCTAATAGAGATTTTGGTCTTCCATGCCAACTATCTATGTTTCTTGTCATGAATGCATATTTTTTCGAGACCCACAGAGGTACACACGGCCTGTATAAGGTATTCATGTGTGTACCCGCACCCTATCTTCACACAGCCCGCGTGTACACACTAGCTAAGGAAGTGTCAGTCGCGTGTATGATTCCATAAAATTTCTTTTAGAGAGGCAATCATCCTCTCCCCTATTAGAAAGAATCCTTCTCAAGGGTTTTCTAGAACTCTTTCTAGTCTTGGTTGTTTGCAGTCTATAGCTTAGGTTTCACCTTAGATCAGTTTGTTATATGAATTTTTCCTTGAATGACTTTCTTTTTTCTGTTAAAGTAAGTGTCTGAGTCTTCAAGAGATCCTGCTTCTCAGTACCTGTAGTCTCTTCCTGGGATGGATTTCTTGGCATTTCATGTGTCTTAGAGTTTCATAGATACACGCGGCCTATATAAGACCAGCACGTGTGTACACGCACCCTAAATTTACATAGCATGCTTGCAAACGCTTGTTGTTGAACTGTCAGCAAGCGTGCCTGTTGAGAATTTTTTTTGTTTAAGGTAAGGTAGTCATCCTTTCTTTTGACAAAATTTATACCTCTCAGGTTTTTGGGTCTCTGTCATAGCTTAGGTTTGATCACAACAATAAATTTATTTTTCATTAAAAAGTTTTCCTCAAAATTTTCTTTTTATAGAGTTCTTAGACAAGTGTGAGATTCTAGTTTCAATTTGCTTGTGTCTTATTTTTTAAGTGAATCTTTGAGATTTGCTCTTAAGCTAGAAGTTTCCTTGGTTTTTACTTGTTGACATTTTTCCTGTTTTCTTTGAGAGCATTCAAATAAAAAAGAAAATATTTTATTTCTTTGTTTGGTTAAATAGTTTTGTTTTGCATTAGTAACCAAAGAAAAGTCTTTGCTTTCATAAGTTCTTGAAGGTTTACTTAGATCATAAGTAGCTCATAGTCGAGTGAAATCCTACTTTGAGTGTGTTGTTTGAAGATCTTAGAATTATTTTTTTTAGTTTGAAAGGTTGTTTAAGATTTGATTCAAGAAGAAGTTATTTTGTTTCCAACTTTCTGTTTATTTTTCTTTCATCTTTCAAACATCACTAGTTTCAATTTCATAACCTTTGACTTAAGAAAAGCCATAAAAATTAACGCTAAATCTAAAATTCATTAGAATTTTTATGTTTGTAGGGTCAACCAACTATTTTAGGGTTAGGTCCTTGAATTAGGTTGGAGAGGAAACTCTTCAAGGCCATTAAATCAAACATTGGAGTCTTAGTTAGGGAGTGTCAAAGTCCAGTATCGTGAAATTTATCTAGGACCCCCCTCTAACACAGGGGATAAACATGAGGTCGTGTGCGAAAAGGTAGCGGAGATAACCCCTCCAAATCTCGACCAATCGTAGTGGAGAACACATATAGAGGGCTTGCCTTGGGATTCCATTGATTACATTTGCCATGGAGCTTTGTGGGTCTTGAATCTGTCGAGGTCCTCAGTTGTCTTCCAGACCACTTGTCTTCGATACCCTTGATAGGTTTTAGGATCGATACCCTTCTCATTGTGGTCTACCCAACTTTTGATTGTACCTGCTTGGTGACTGTTCGCACGCTGGCCACCTAGTTTCCTATCTATTTAGAGACATACACAGGTGACTGTGGGGGTATACCATGGTACCTAGGATAGACATCGGGCCATGCTTTGCAGAGTATACCCGAAGGGTGATTCTGTGTTCGAGTTTGACTTTCACTGGTAAGTTTCTCTAGTGTTGGTTGTTGTAACTATTCTTCCAACTAGTTTAGTGTTTGCTTGTTTTATCTTGGAGGGACCTTTTTAGTGTGTGTTGTTTTTTGAACGAATAGAAAGCCCTAGTGTGTCTTTAATCTTCTCACACAGTGGAGGATCATGAGCTCCTCTGGTCATGAAGGCCTCCAGGCCTATCACCAGTTACACTGGAGCCACCTCCGCCACCACTAAGGTGAAAGCTAGACCAACAAGGGTCTTTTGAAGCAATCGGGTCACAAGAAATTGTACCCGACCAACATATGGAGGAAGAGACCATTTTATACTTTGGAAAAAAAGATCTTGGTCCATATGAAACTCCAACCACTGATCTTTCGGCACCCATCATCATACTGATTTACCCTTACGAGTGTCAAACAGTGTCGCATGCAGCAATGGAAACAAATGCCACCACTTCTTCTGGGAATTCTTAGATTCACACTACGGTTGTCACCACAAGGGATTTTCCACCACCTAACCCACCGTCACTGGTCTGAGCCACCATGATCTCAACTGCCTCTACCTCGAACAGTGGTCCCATCCTATCTATGGTGGCGGCCACTGCCCCTTTCACACTAAGTGTGACAGGCCCTTCGTTCTCATATAGGATGCCTAGCTCAGGTACAAGTCCTGTACTTTCCTACTCCACTTTACAAAATTTAGGTTTGGGGGTAGGGAGCTCTAATGCTCCTTTGCAAGGACACATTGGGGGAACTTCAACTCCTTTTAATTCTTTCCCTTATGGGGGAGGTCAAATAAATCCTTCATCCCCTTCACTCAGTGGCACCCACTAAAATTCCACTGGGCCACCCAGGCACCATAGTTTATTTGGAGTAGGGAGTCAAGGACCACCTTCTCATAATATGGTGGTTAGTTTGACACCATTTTCTTTGTTCGGTGTGTTTGGTAACAACACTTTCTCATCAGCTTATTTCCTGACTGGGGGGAACCTTGGTTATGGAAAACCTATTCCTATGCAGGGTACTATTCTTGCATAGGTGGCAAACCCAAAAACCTCTTCTGCATCATGACCTTGGAATTATTGGCAGGGATCATTCCCCTCATTAGGAATGTCGATCTGAGGCAATTCTTTTCAAAACCAATGGAACTCCAGACAAGGTACTATGCATATGCCCATGGGATCGGCATGGGGAAACCCTTCCCAAAGTCCTTTGAATGTAATGCACACCCAACCATCTACGTCATGTTTTGGGAATCAATCAATGATGTCTCCTCACATGCAGAACCCATACACTTTTCGTGGCCATGGTTTTTACCAGAACCTAGGACATCAGCCAAAATTTTCTTAGCAACCTGGTTCCATTCAAACTCCGGGTCCCTTTTTCCATGGTTATGACCAACAAACCAAACTACCTTTCCTGGAAACCTTTCATTTTCTAGACTTGACAAGGTTGTTGAATGACCCTATTTGTCACAATCTGCGTTGGCCCCCTATACGGACGAAGTTGCCTTCGGACATACCAAATTTCAAGGCCAAACCTAATGAAGATCCAGGAGATCATGTGACTACATTTTACCTTTGGTTCTCATCTAATTCGTTAAAGGATGACTATGTACAGTTGCGATTGTTTCAACATACACTCATTGGGAGTGTCGTGAAATGGTACATTGAGCTCAACCACTCAAGATAGTCTTTCTTCGACGAATTGGCAATGGCTTTCCTAAACCATTTCCAATTACCTGTGAGATACGATGCTGGCACAAAATTGTTGGTCAATTTTGCACAGACAAAAGAGGACCATATCTCTGATCACATCCAAGAATGGAGACACCAGAAGAGTTTAATTAAGGTGCCAACCCCACCAACATTCCTTCTTGAGTGGTTCCTTAAGCCTTTGGTCCCACAATTATCCAAATATGTCGCAACGTCGAGAGTGTTTTCCGAAGAAGATGCCACCATGAGAGATCAACATCTTGATCTCATATACTCTCAGTCTGGTTTATTATACCAGATTTTTCCAGATGTGTCTTGCTCAATACTTGATGAAACCAGGCAGAGAGATGGACTACATGCTAATGGTATCATGGGTTCAGCACAAACAAAGTTTGTTGAACAACTGATGAAACAATTGCAACAATTTTCTATACAACACACAATAGACAACCAAACTACTATTTTTGTTGCTCCCCCTACCCAAACATTGCATGTACACACAGTGAAATTGACAAATCCAAAGGCCACCTAGCATCCTGAAGGAAAGAAAAATAAATGAAAGAAGGGTAAGGGTGATAAGAAACCCACTAATAATTCTGGTGAGGGCAACACTGAGAAATGAAAGGCGAGGTATCCATACAACTTGTACGTGGAAGACCACCTGACCCACCAATGTCCTCACCTTGCAGACGCCCAAAAGTTTGTGACACAACAACAACCTGTCGTGTTAACCAATCCATTTCAACATGGGCAAAACCTAACCCAAGCCTCTACAAGGACAAAAGGGGGAAGTCAAGGACCCTGTCCATCTTCGAATAATCTTGCATCCACGAATGTGTATATGATGAAAGGTGACGCTTTTATATCGACTAGAGTGCATGACTACAATAAACCAAGCACTTTTGAGAAGGGAAAAGAATATGAAATCCCATCTCTTCCTCTCTAGATGAAGAAGACCGCGGGTGAAACAATGACACGCATCCCAAAAGGTGCATTCAAGAAATCTTCTCACAATGCAAATGCAAGGGCAATCTAGAACTATTCTATGGTGGAGGATTTGTCTCAAACCCCTTGTGCGATGTCTGCTTCGGAGTTCCTCCAAAGCTGCCCTTCCCAGAGGAATGCTTTGTTACCCACTTTAGGATCTACCAAGACTTGTAATCTGGGTACAATCATGTTGTATACAACTGACTTAAAATATTGTCTTCCTTACCATGTAGCATTTCAGATAGTAGTGGCTCATCCCACAAAAAAATTGACACAGAACATTTTTCGTATGGTGGTTTATGAGGGTGCCTTGACATGCGTTATGTTGTTGGCATGTTGGAAGGCCATTGTCCATCTCGTTTTGTCTCCATCACCTACTCTTCTCACTTCTTTCAACAATCATTCATTCCAACCACATGGTATCATTCCCTCTTTCCCTATGAAGTTAGGAGGGAAGATCGTCTGTGTCGAGGTAGAAGTAGTCAATGTGTCCCTCGACTACAATCTCTTGTTAGGAAGGAGGTGGAATTACACCATGCAAGTAATGGTTGCTACAGTTTTCTGGGTCTTGTTGTTTCCACACAAGGACTGGATTGTGACCATTGATCAGTTGTATTTCTCTAGACCTGACCCTTCATTGGGGGTATCCGAAGTCCCAATGATTGATAATCCCCAACTAGGTGTAGTCAATGTAGGGGTTGGTTTGTGCCCATCTTGATGGGTACCTTCTATTACCCGCCCCCTCAAGGCGATGTCAAGTTCATATCCAACCACCATAAGGTTGATGTTTTCCAAGTTTCAGCGTTTCGCACGACTTACTTCAATGATCAGTGGATACTTCCTTCCCCTCGTCCATGATGGAAGGGAAAGGGAACCCTGGCATGTCCATGCCCTTGTTCGCAGCTGAAGTAGCATACACAGATCCAACTCCTGCACAAGAGTTAGATTCGATCCTAGAGCCTATTTGGGCTCAAGGATCTCTCACCGATACTGATTCACTAGAATTAGTATTGCCCTTCGACAAAGCAATAATTGAAGCAATGACTAGTACGAAGAAACCTTGGGATGATCTCCATCACATATCATACTTCCTCCCAAGGTTAAGTAGAATTGAAGCCAGAGAATTCACCTTTACTATGACTGGAGATAGGTCTTGTCCTATTAATCCCTTAGTTACACATGAGGTTTATGCTGAGGTTAATATGGAAACTATTGTTGAAACCATACCGATTAATATCTCCAGAACCCTTGGCATCGTGGAGAATGTTTTCATTGGAGCTGATTGTCCCCCAAGAGATATTCAAACCTCCACAGATCTATTTAAAGAATTCCACGATGTTTTTTCCTGGTCTTACAAAGAAATGCTAGGCATCGATCCAAAAATAGTCGAACATTAAATTAGAACTTATCCAGATGCCATGATTGTTCAGCAGAAGCTTCGTCCAGTTAATCCCAAGAAAGAAACAACCATTAAGGTTGAAGTTGAGAAACTACTAAAATCTAGGTTTATCTATCCTATCCATTTGACCCAATGGGTGTCAAATCCGGTGATGGTCAATAAGAAATAGGGCATGATTTGTGTATGTATGGACTTTTGTTATTTGAACAAGGCCTGTCCAAAAGATAATTTTCCGACACCATTCATCGACAAGATAATTGATGAATGTGCAGGTTGTGAGGCCTTTTCTTTCATGGACAATTTTTCGAGATATAATCAAATACAAATCAAACCCGGAGAATAGCACAAAATGGCATTCATTTTTCCATGGGGTACATTCACGTATCGCAAGATGCTCGTTGGTATCAAAAATGCTGGAACCACCTTTCAGTGGGCCATGTCTTTTTCTTTCCATGATATCAAGCATATAGTCGATGCCTATTTAGATGATTTTGCATCTCGATCTCACAAGAGAACGAATCATCCCACACACCTCTGACTTATCTTTGAGTGATGTCACTACTTCTAGATTTGTTGGAATCCAAAGAAGTTCAACTTTTGCATAACATCAAGAAGTTTGTTAGGTTTCATAGTGTCAACAACAGGGATCATGGTCGATCCTCTCAAGGTTGAGGAAATATTTCAGTTTCCTCCCACACGCACAATCCTTCAACTTCAGAGCCTCCAAGGTAAGGAATTTTTTTTAAGGTGTTTCATCGCTAACTATGCTAAGATCACAAAGGGATTTATGCGCTTAATGAAGAAATACATTCCCTTTTATTGGGACGATGCCACTCAACGCTCCTTCGAAATGTTAAAATATGCCCTCACAACTGCCCCTCTGCTTCGACCACCCAACTATAATAAATATTTCTTATTATACCTAGCTACAACAGAGTCAACCATCGACATGTTCTTAGTTCAAGAAGATGATTTGTTCTCATAATATGTGATCTATTACCTGAGTCAAAGCCTAGTCAGACTGAAATTCAATTACTCACATATCGAAAAACTTGCGTTGGCAACATTCCATGCTCTTCAACGGTTTTGTCATTATGTTATGTTTCGCAAGACCACCGTCATTGTTGTTGTGAATCCATTTCAATACATGTTGACACGACAAGTAATAGGCAGAAATATCAGTAGATGGATAGTCATCATCTAGGAATTCGACTTAGATTTCGTTTCAGCAAAATCCAAAAAGTCACTGGTCTTCCCAGAACTTATTTCATAACTTCCCATTGAGTTAGGTGTTGTTATGCCTGAAGAGTCGCCTATCAGAGGAGATATGTTTTTGATCACATATTCGGATACCTGGTACATAGATATACTTGTCTATCTCCAAACTTTGAAGTGCCCCACCTCTGCTTCTCGTGATTAACATCGATGTTTATGCCATCAGTCCAAGAATTATCTTATACTCGACGATACGTTGTATCGGAGAGGTGTAGACTGCATCCTGCGCTGATGCGTCACTCACGAAGAATCAATTATCATTCTTAATGATTTCCATACCAGAGCATGTGGCAATAATTTTTATGGGTTGGTAATAGCCCAAAAGATTTTACGAGCAGGTTACTTCTAGCCGACACTAGTCAAAGATTGTATCAAATCGGTCAAAAAGTGCCATCCATGTCAGATATTTTCTCGGAAGATAAGGGCACATCCTTCTTCCATGTTTCCTATCATCACAGTTGGTCCCTTCACCAAGTGGGGGATTGATTACACTACATGCAACCCTCCTTCATCTAGAGGGCACTGTTATATCATTGTAGCCATAGACTACTTCACGAATTGGGTTGAAGCTATGCCAACATTTAAAGATGATGGGGAGACTGCAACTCTCTTTTTATTAAATCAAATAATAGAAAGGTTTGACATACCAAGAGAGATTTTCACTGACCATGGAAGTCACTTTCACAACCAGATGATGATCAAGTTAACATCAAAACTTGGGTTGCGTCAAGAACATTTGTCACCCTACTACCCCCAAGAAAATGGTCAGGTGGAAGCTGTAAATAAATATCTTATGACCATCCTATAGTGAACAATCAACTCAACCAAGTAAAATTGGCATTTGATGTTATACTTGACATTATGGGCTTACCGAACGTCTGTTAAGACTGCAACCAGTTTCTCACCTTTTCAACTTGTTTACAAGATAGAAGCAGTCTTACCTATAGAATGTTAGCTCCCATCCCTAAAATTGGAAGTACAGTTATTGTCAGACACTTCTCCACTTGAAGAATGGTTATTATACCTTAAGCATCTCAATGAGGAGTGTCATGATGTGGCCCTGGCCAATGAGGCTCACAAACATAAAGTCAAGTGTCAGTATGATCGGTCCATTCATCCTCAGGTTTTCTCTGAATGCGACCTTGTCCTAGTCTATGACCAAAATAAGGACCCCCTGGGGGAAGGAATATTCAAACCCATGTGGTTTGGACCCTTCATCATAAAAGAGGTTCTAAAAAAGGGCGCTTATCGTCTGGTTGACTTTGGTGGAAATACTTTGGTGGAGCCTAGAAATGGGCTCTACCTCAAGAAGTATTACTCATAGGTAGGTCACCTTGGGTAAATTGTTTAACCATATGTATAGTCTTTGTACTATTACTTCCCAGTATATTTTGGTATTATGGATGAGTCGTTTTTTATGTTATCTTTTGTCACTGTGGTAGATGTCAAGAGAATCAGAGGTGTTCATTGGGTATGCAGACAGTGCTAATCGACACACTAGTAGGATTTCCTCCATAGCTTGGATAATTTTTACACCTTGAGGCTAGTTATTATCTTCTGGAGGTATATGCTTAGGTGACACCACAAACAATGTCGCTGAGTACAATGCAGTTATATAGTTTCTTCGTGATGCCCTGTCATTTGGTATCTCTCATCTCTGGGTCTATTTAGACACTCAACTGGTTGTGTCTCAGTTAAATAGAGTCTACTGTGTTCATGATCCAACTTTACACCGATGATTCCTTATGGTACATCTCTTAGAATGAAGATTTGATTATATTACATATTTTCATGTTTCTAGGAGATTAAACAAAGTTACAGATACTCTAACTAATCAAATTTTAGACTGGCATCTCGCACACATATAAAAAGACATACACATAAACATGTAAACACATTTTTAAAGGAAAATATGATCCATAAGACACAAGAAGACACAAAAATCCATATATAATATCATAAGCACCAGAGTACATAGGTGGATGCAAGTGCCTCAAAAATATGACCAGTAACGAGTCATGGGGCTTATGCCCTCAAAAAATATATACAGGTGGGGCTATCAAAGTCTAGACTAACTAAGTTCAGGGCCTGTGGGCCCTGTTATAATAGTCAACAATGTTTTCCAAATGCCGAAAGATTCAGACCCACGTCCATGGTGCCCCCACTACATGAGGCTGCATGGATGGTGGCACATTCTCAATCTCTGCCATAGGGATAGTGTGAGTGAGAAAGGTAAAATTTTGCTTAACTTGTCTCAAAACCCTCTCAGCCTCGCCGACTGGAATCTATCCTGCTACTAATAGTCCCCCTGCGGTGGTAGGTGTGACCCCCGATCAAGGATGATACATGTTCCTTGCATAATATGGAGGTCATGAGGGTCCCACATCTACACACAATAGACACATATCTGTCAAATACTCTAGTATAAAAAATGATATATACAAAAAACACCATAAAAATTATATATGTTTCAAAAAATAAAAAAAATGATGCAAACTTACCCATCTCACCTCACTCCTTGCCTGGAGGTACAGGGATCTTAGGATCTCTTGAGAAATCAATCCCAGCATAAGGATAATCCTCTATGGTTGGGATCTGTTGTGACAACCAAGCAAATAAGTCATCATCGAAGGACTCATTGGTCCTTCTGGCACCCTGTCGTGGCAACAACACTTCCCATCTATAAACTGTAGGAAGAGAGGCCTAACGTCCTCATACCACCACTCGAGGACTGAAACTAGGAATTCTTTCAAATAAGAAAGAGCATAGAATCGTCCCAAACCCGAAGTTCCTCTACATCCACAACCGACAATCTGTCAGTTGCCTCTTCATACAATCCAACAGTGTAGTGCTCCAGTCAAATATCTATGCATTTAAGCACTTGAATGCATAGTCCATCTATGCACAGGACGCCTGATGTAGAGCCATAGAACCAATCATCTACCCAATAAGCAACACAATCACCTGAAGTGATAAATTTGTGATCTTGCTTATTGGCACCTGCGAGCTCGATCGGTCTATGCCAGCCTCACAATAAAGTCCTATCAACTCCGATATGTTATGAGGCCCTGAAGGAAATGTCTGGAAATTGACTAGTTCCCTTCTCCTGGTGAGGCCAGTCAAAAAGTATATGTCCACTGTAGTGGGCACCAGTGACTTCCCCTCTAACATAAAAGATTCTGCGTCAGGGTGCCAGTATTCAACCAAGGCATTCAGTAGCCTAGGTTGTGCTCTCATGAAAGGACATAGGAAAAACTTGAGCAAACCACATTGCATTAACACTACCATAACATTAGGGTATTCCCCAACTAGCATGCTAATATCTTCATGCTCTCGTTCTCTCCATTGCAAATACATCCTGCACATAGGAAAAATTTTAGAGGGTTAGGCCTTGCTTTTTAAACCTTTTTTCACTCATGGGAGGATCCATGTTAAGAACCAAATATCAATATAGCATAGAAAATCTTCAGAAAGAGTACTCAATGACTTGAAAAAGAGAGAATTTTAGATAATAAGCCTCTTCGAGGGGGAAACCTCCTTTTACCCCACTTAAATGTTCAAGTACAAGATGATTCAAAATGAAAATGTCTCCTTGGTATAT
>JZKD02S0225894.1:282222-295424 GCA_000966675.3 Picea glauca
CTTTGGAAGGTTATGATCGGGTATCAGGACATTTTTTGGAGTTTTGGATCACTTTTGACGGTCCGTGGGAAAAACCCGAGATGATCAAATTGAGCATATAGGTTAGGTTTCCACCCCTACTTTTGTATCTCGTTGTCTTTATCCCTTTTCCATAGGATCAATCCCACCAGGTTGCGACACAAAACCATCATTGTTGCTTTAGAAGTGTTGCAACTTGGTGGTAGATCTTACCGAAACATGAATGCCCTCGGTAGATCATGGTTGCATTATGGTGTCCATGCTATCACTAATGACTGTAAGCTCGGGAGTCCTTTTTGTTTTTATTTTAATCCCTTTTCAGACCCTCTAAACATGAAAATATTGTCGAGCGATCTTGTGGCCTTTCATGCTTGTTAAACATAAATTTGAAGTCACGTCTATCCGATGATAGTTTACCCCTTTTTCAGTTCGGACAGTCAACTGTAAAAACAAAGGTATACTCTAAGGAACTTCAGTTCTCTAGAAGAGTACCCTCAAATATCATTTTAACCCTTTTTCGGGCCTGAGGGACTAAATGTATGAAAAAGGAACCCCCATGAAGTCCATAGTTAATCTCTTTTCAGACTTCCTAAAATTGAAAAGATCGTCGAGTGACCTTATTCTTTCACACTTGTTAAAATGGTCCAGAAGAAAATTCCTGACGGAGTCCATAGTTAAGATTTTTTCAGACTCCTTAAAAATGAAAAAATGGCCGAGTGATCTTGTCTTTATCACACTCGTTAAAATGGTTTCGAATAGACGTCTTTTTGGTGCTAATTTACCCCTTTTTCGAACCGACTAGACTAATTTCGAAAAAGGTACCCCATCAGAGTATCCTTTTATGTTTTTTTAGACTCTCTAAATATGAAAAACCATCAAGCTTACCTTCGGTGGGCTCGTTAAACTTACATCAAAGGATGTTACCATTGTGTGTTTTGTTAACCGCATTTGCATACCTTCGTCTTTGGTCTAATGCCAACTCCATGTTGCTCTCAACTGAACCATGCTTTATACTCAAGCCCTATATCACTTTTCCTCTATGTCTTGACACCTTTCGTCCCAGGAGGGATTTTTCCCGAGTGTCCTTTCTTTGAACATCAGTCTTGTCCTTGTGCCTTCAAATTGTATGCTTGCAACACTCATTCCCCCTTTGTAACGTAACATTCTTTTATTCTTTTTCCAAAATTATTGAAAAAGACAAAAAAAAAACAAATGTACCCCAAACAGAGGAAGGGAAAAGTATTTTCTTTGTATTGGTAGCATAATGAGTCACCCTTGGATAAAGCACATATGTCCATTTGTTCATCAAACTCTGAGATTTAATACGATCTTCAGAATCTTTTATCGCTACATAGAGATGTGTCCTCCTCCGTTTGGTTATTCTTCCAAACATATGGAGAGCTTTTGTTGCCTCCTGCATCGTGAACTTATGTCAAATGCCATTTTGCCTGAGTCTCATTAGTCGTCGTGCTATTGTTCAAGGGAATTTTTACCAAGCTTGAGTTGGCCCCTCTATATTTTGTCCCTTGCCATCATGCCTGGCCATCCCAAAAGTCCAATCAAGTCTTTGTTCAAGATCAATGAAGCCTTCATTCTATTCATCAAGATCCTCTAGTCCATGTCCGATGAGCCATCGAAGACTTCTTGGTAGTGAATTCGTACACTCATATTACACTCCTACCTGAGTTTTGAATATTTTGAAGTTGTTGCTCGAGATATAAAGACCTCATCTCCAGCCATCAGGCCTCATCAGCTTCTAGAACATGGATACTCTACATGTATATCTTTTTTATTTCGAGATGTGGCTCTGCTATGTATTGTTCACGGCTACACTTTATATAGTTATATGACATGGATCTACAGTGTATTTGATAGGTAGCCATGATTTTATTTTATCCCGAGCATGGGTATGCATGCCTCAGTGAGACAATTATTATTTTGTAGATGGCGCCTCCCGATTTCTAGTCCCTGGGCTCACTTGTTTGGAACATTGATGAATATTGTTAATGTATTTTGTCCATCAAATTCTCTTCTGACCTAACACATTAGGGGGGATATTTTATAACCCTAATTCGCACCAGACATGCTTACCTAGCATCAGGCCATCTCAGATTCCTTCTTTGTCAAAACATTGTTGAACACCTCTTCTTAAAAACCCCTTTTATAAAGAACCACGTGCCCTACTCCATTACTGTACGCTTGTACACACCAGCTGACCCAATACAACCTACATGTACCTACAAAATCACGGAAAAATGAAAGTTGTTGACGGAACACACATCTTTGGGTAAGTTAACTAAATCTTTAGGCCATGCATGGCCGGTCATTCGACCAAATACCTAGCTTCTTCTAGCCTATAAAATAAGGGTTATGGGTACCATTTTAAAGGAGGAGAATCAAAGTAAAGAAACTATACCCGATTAAGCACTCCCTTTGCCCCAATCTTTATCCATCCTTGTGCAAAGAGAAGTATAGAGAAAATTAGTTGGAAGACAGTGAAAGAAGAGCCCAGGACCAAGATCGAGGAGCAGTGGTCGAATTATCATTGTGAAGTTAATAAAATAATTGTTTTTATCATCTCACCATATGAGATTGTCATTTTTGGAATATTTATTATATGATTGATTAAATCTCTAACCTATTAGTTCATAAATCAAATGCATGTGGAGTTGTTTGTTTGTCTCTAGCGAATGCAGGTCAGCATTAGGAGGAGTGTTGTAGTCAAAGAACGACCAAGCACAAAAAGGGATCGACATCAAACACGAAAAATAAGGTACATCAACTTAATCTCTTGAGCCTTGTATTTACATATGAGTAATGGGGTTTAGGCACGGATGATGGTAAAAAGTAAGAATATTTAGGTCATTTTTTCATGCATGATAAGACCCTTAGTGCTAATCCTTAGGAGGGATTTCCCACCCACAACACCTCTTCTGCCACCTTGACTGCTAGTATATTCTTCTTCATTTTTGTTGCCTTTATGAGTCCTTTCTTTACCTCTTCATTTGAAATATGTTCCTCTACCTCTAGGCTGTGTTTTCCTCTCAATATTTTCTTCTACCTTTAGAGCAACTTGATAAGCTTCATCATCAGCGCGGAAATAGTGTGTTCTCATTTCATCTTGAATTAAATACTTTAGAATGTTTACATACCTTGCATCTTGTTGGAATTCTCATTCCTTAAGGCCTGCCCTGAGTGACAACCTAAATAACTCTTCAGATTATTCGAAAATAGATTTCTCCCTTTGTCTGAGGTTTTGGAATTGTCGGAACAAATTCTACTAGTAATCGACATGAATAAATTTATGTTTAACCCTGACAACAATCTTCTTCCAAGTTCTGATTTTCTCCAGCTGATTATTCACTCTATCCTTCTGCAACATATGCCACCATATTGTTGCATCACCTTTCATTTTCGTAACAATAAATCTTACCCAATTTGTCTGATGAAAATTTTCATACACGAAGTACCTTTCGAGTTATCCAATTCATTCAATGAGAACATCATCTCTCAGAATACCATGATAATAGGAAACCTCAACCTTTTCACTGCCTTTGTTACTCAACTACAAAATCAGTCTAGTTATTGGGTCTCTTTCATCACCCTCCCATTCATCTTCCATTTCTTCTTTTGGCTCTAAGTATACTTCATCATCTCCATTCATACAATTTTCTAATTCCTCTATTCTTTTTCTCAAATTTTCCATTTCTCAATTTCCTGCACCTCCCCTTCCTACTCCTCTCCTTCGTGGTGGCATTCCTCCAAGTTGTAGGTATTGCACCAACATCCACAGACCTGACATGGTTATGTAATCGAACTTGAATTCCAACACTCTTGTTGATCAACAACCAGGAACAAGTATTTTGTCCCCTATATCACATAATTATATTAGATGTTAATCTGAGAGAAGAACCGAGATTTGATACCACATAATGTATAGGTAACTGGGATATAACACAAACACAATTATAACACACACTTTCCTACAAAATGTACAATAGAAAAGAGAAACAAAAATACTTTTTCCAAATAATGAGGAGTCCATTTGAAAATAAAAGACTCTAAAACCCATGAATTCCAATACTATTCATTTATTAATTCAATGTAGAGAACATATTTCTATATTACATCGCACCTGAGATAAAAATACTTCCATGAATTGCTACTTGTGTGGTTGAAAACCACTATGAAATCATCCATAGGGTAATTGTCTACGTGTATGGGTTTTGATTTTGTTTCTCCTTCTTGTGTGCTCAACCAATATGGAATCTTTCTCTTTAGTCCACCTTCTAGAAGATTTGTTTTTTGTGGTTCACCAACCCCTTCAAAATCTTGCTCCATTTATTTTTAAAAATCCTCCTTAGCTCTGAAATTATTTTCCTTCCCTCCAAGAATGAGTTGTTACTCCAACCATTTCTCTATCTTCTGGATTTCTTCAAATTCCTTTTGGCCTCGGGTCATGTTTTATCCTTTACCTGTGAGTTTTTTGGCTCTATCTAACGGTAGTTGTGACTCATCATGAATGCATACCAACGTGGAAAAATAAAATGCGTATGTCCACAATATTGCAAATAAAGAAATATCGTGACACTTGTAAACTTTCATTATGTCTGCATGTTTCAACACGAGTTTCAGCACGTGTTTTAGCATGAGACTTCTAAAATTTCTCTATACGAGGCAATTTCAGCACGAGTTTTAGCACATGTTTCATCAAGAGTTTCATCACATGTTTCAACATGAGTTTCAACACAAGTTTCAACACGTGTTTCAACACAATTTTCAACATGAGTTTCAACATAGAAAGAGTAGTTGTAGGAGTAATCAACAATTCGAATTTACAACAAATTGAATAAATAAACTGGACCACTAACACAGTCCTTATTCAGCTTATTTCCTATTTCTAGAATGGAAATATTTTTGACTGATGTAGATTGCTCGAGCCCAAGGATTCTCCTACATTATCGATATTCAAGAACATTGTGTTGAACATTTGTGGGTAGTGTATTTGTGTGGACCTTGGCCAAATATAATTTGGGAGCCTACAAAATTATGTTATGCCACTCAGTTTGTATTTTATTACCTCAGACCAAATTGGCCACATGTCCCTGAATGGATTGAAGAGGTGATTTGCAACTCTTGATAAAAATCAAAACATGAATCAAATGGGAGAACCGTCAGTTTCATTGGATCTGGAAAACCGAGTTTCAACTAGGGCGACCCCTTTATTGTCATTTTGTCCACTCAAAAACTGTTTGTTGGAGTATCTTCAACACTAGAATTTTTCTCAGTGCTTATTAAAAATGTTTAGGCAAGGCATGTCATGGCAAGGCAAGCGAAGGAAATTCATGGAAGGTTATAAGGAAAGTGAAGGCAAGGAATGGAAAGCGAAGGCAATGCATGGCATGTAAAGTGAAGGAAAGGAAATGAAAGTGAAGGAAAGGAAAGAAGGAAAGGCATGGCATGACATGACATGGAAAAGGAAATACAAGTGAAGGAAAGGCAAGGAAAGTGAAGGAAAGACCCTAATGGTAAGGAAAGTGAAGGAAAGCAATTGCATGCTATGGAATGGCATGGCATGGCATGGAAAAGTAAAGACAGGTGAAGGAAAGGCAAGGAAAGTCACGAAAAGGCACGAATGGCAAGGAAAGTGAAGGAAAGGCATTGCATTCTATGGAATGGCATGGCATGTAATGGAAAAGGAAATACAAGTGAAGGCAAGGAAAGGAAAGTGAGATAAAGGAAAGGAAAGGAAAGTGAAGGAAAGGAATGAATGGAAATGAAAGTTGCATTAGATCCATATCACATGGTTTCAATTAGGGGGTCCCTCCTTTGTTGTTCTTTCCATCAAAAAACCGTTTGTTCGAGTATCTCTGACACTAGGTTTTTTGTCAATGAGTCATAGTGCAATTTATAAAGAGGGGTTTGATTTTCAAGAACACGGTGTGGGGTATTTGTGGGTAGTTTATTCACATGGGCCTTGGCCAAAGATACTTGTGGGATCTTACAAAACTCTGTTATGCAACTTGGTTTGTATTTTATACCCTCATACCAAATTGGCCACATGTGCCTGAATAGTTTAAAGAGGCGAGTTGCAACTCTTGATAAAAATCAAACCATGACTCATATGGCAGAACCATAAGTTGAATTGGATACAGAGCAATGAGTTTGAACTAGGGGGGCCCATTTGTTGTCATTCCATCCACCGGAAAATCGTTTGTTGGAGTATCTCTGGTGATAGGGTTTTTGTGAATGAGGCATAGTGCAATTTTTGAAGAGGCGGTTGATTAATGTAGAGGTAATTAGGCTTCAACACACACACAGTTACAACACACACTCTTCTATAGAATGTACAATGAAAAAACAAAACATAAATACTTTTTCCAAATAATGAGGTATCCACTGAAAATTAAAACATGTGAAAACCCACAAATTTCAATACCATTTGTTTATTAATTTAATGCAAAGAACAAATTTTTATAGTACATCGATCTTGATCTAAAAATACCACCATGAATTTTTGCCTGCATGGCTGAAAACCACTACAAAATCATACAGAGGGTAATGGTCTGCATGTATGGGCTGTGATTTTTTTTTCCCTTCATTTTTTCTTGCCCAATCTGGAATCCTTCTTTCTAGTCCACCTTCTATGATTTATTTTCTTTGTGGTTCACTAAACCCTTCAAAATCGCACTCCATTTCTTTTTAAAAATCCTCCTCAACTCTAAAATGATTTTCCTTCCCTCCAAGAATGAGTTGTTACTCCAATCGTCTCTCTGTCTTCCAGATTGCTTCAACTTCCTTTTGGCCTTGAGTCACATTTTTTCTTTTATCTGTGAGTTCTTTGGCTCTATCTAATGGTAGCTATGACTCATCATGAATGCATACGAGTGTGGAAAAATAAAATGCATATGATCACAGTGTTGCAAATACATAAATATCACGTCACTTGTAAAATTTCATTATGTGTGCATGTTTCAACACGAGTTTGAACACATATTTCAACATGACACTTGTAAAATTTCTCTATGCGTGGCATTTTTAGAACGAGTTTCAACATGTGTTTCAGCATGAGTTTCAACACAATTTTGTTTCGGCATGAGTTTCAACATAGCAAGAGTAGCTGCAGGAGTAATCGAGAATGCAAATTTACAACAAACTGGCTAAATAAAATGGACCACTAACATAGTCTTTATTCAACTTATTTCCTATTTGCAGAATTGAAATATTTTTGGGTGATGAGGATTGTCTGAGCCCAAGAATTCTCCTGCATCGTCCATCTTTGAGAGAACTGTTTCGAGCATTTGTGGGTAGTGTATTTCTTTAGGACATGACCAAATAGATTTGTGGGAGCTTACGAAACTCCATTATGCCACTCGGTTTGTGTTTTATTCCTCTGGAGCAAATTGGCCACATGTCACTGAATGACTTGAAGAGGCGAGTTGCAACTCACTATAAAACTCAAATAGGACTCGGATGGGAGAACCGTCAGTTGCATTGGATCCGTAAAATGAGGTTTCAACTAGGGGGGGGGGGGGGCTCTACTATCATTTTTTTCACTATAAAATTGTTTGTTGGAGTATCTCCAGCACTAGGGTTTTTCTCATTTCTTATTACAAATGTTTAGGCAAGGAATTTCATGTCAAGGAAAGTGAAGGAAAGGCATGGTAAGTTATAAGGAAAGTGAAGGCAAGGCATGGAATGGAAAGTGATAAGGAAAGGAAAGTGAAGGAAATACATGGCAAGTGAAGGCAAGGCATGGTATGGAAAGTGAAGGCAAGGCAAAGCAGGTGAAGGTAAGGAAAGGAAATACATGTGAAGGAAATGCAAGGAAAGTGAAGTAAAGGCATGTCATGCAATGAAATGGCATGGAAAAAGAAATACAAGTGAAGGAAAGGAAAGGAAAGTGAAGGAAAGGCACGAATGGAAAGACGAGTGAAGGAAAGGCATTGCATGCTATGGGATGGCATGGAATGTCATGGAAAATGAAAGACAAGTGAAGACAAGGAAAGACAAGTGAAGGCAAGGAATGAATGGAAAGGAAGGTGAAGGAAAGGCATTGCATGTTATGGAATGGTGTGGCATGGAATGGAAAAGGAAATACAAGTGGATGAAAGGCAAGGAAAGTGAAGATAAGGCAAGGTAAGGAAAGGAAAGGAAAGAGAAGGAAAGGCATCAATGGCAAGGAATTCATGGAAAGACAAGTGAAGGAAAGACATTTCGTGTTATGGAATGGCATGGCATGGCATGGAAAAGGAAAGAAAAGTGTAGGAAAGGAACGGAAAGGAAAGTGAAGGAAATGAAAAGCAAGTGAAGTCAAAGCATGGATATAAAGGCAAATGAATGAAATGAATGAGATGCTATGGAATGGCATGGCATGGTATGTAAAAATAAATTTGAGTGAACGCAAGGCAAGGCAAGTGAAGGAAAGGATCTAATGAAAAGGAAAGTGAAGGAAAGGCATTGCATGAAATGGAATGGAAAGGAAGGGCATGGAAAAGGAAATACAAGTGAAGGAAAGGCATTGCATGTGATGGAATGGCATGGAAAAGGAAAGACAAGTGAAGGAAATGAAAGGAAATTGAAGGCACAGAAAGGAAAGATAAGGCATGGAATGTCATGCTATGTAATGGCATCGCATGGCATGGGAAAGGCATGACAAGTGAAGGAAGGGAAAATGAAGGAAAGGAAAGGTAAGTGAAGGAAGGCAAGGAAAATGAAGGAAAGACAAGGGAGGTGAGGGAAATGAAAGTGAAGGAAAGGCAAGGTAAGTCAAGGCAAGTCAAGGAAAGTGAAGGAAAGGAAAGGAAAGTGAAGGCAAGGCATGGAATGATATGGAATGGCATGGCATGGAATGGAAAAGGAAAGAAAAGTGAAGGCAAGGGAAGGAAAGTGAAGAGAAGTTATGAATGGAAACAAAATTAAAGGCAAGGTATGAATGGAAACAAAAGTGAAGGCAAGGCATGGCATGTATTGGCATGGAAAAGGCAAGACAAGTGAAGGCAAGGCATGGTTTGGAATGGCATGGAAAAGGAAATACAAGTAAAGGAAAGGGAAGCGAAGGAAAGGAAAGTGAAGGTAAGGAATGACATGAATGGAAAGGAAAGTTAAGGTAGGCCATGGCATGAAAAAGGACAAACAAGTGAAGGAAGGGAAAGTAAAGGAAAGGAAAGGAAAATGAAGGCGAGGAAAATAAATTGAAGGAAAGGCATGAATGGAAAGGAAAATGAAGGCAAGGCATGGCATGGAAAAGGAAATACAAGTGAAGGAAAGGAATGTAAAGGAAAGGAAATGAAAATGAAGGCAAAGAAAGGAAAGTTAAGACAAGGCATGAATGGAAAGGCATGGCATGCTATGGAATGGCATAGAAAAGGAATGGAAATTGAAGGAAAGGAAAGTGAAGGAAAGTGAAGGCATGTAAAGGCAAGGAAATTTAAGGCAAGGCAAGTGAAGACATGGAAAGGCATGGAATGTAAAGGCAATGCAAGGCATGTGAAGAAAAGACATGGCATGTGAAGGAAAGGAAAGGAAATTCAAGGAAAGGAAAGGCATGACATGGCATGGAAAGTGAAGGCAAGGCATGACATGGAAAGTGAAGGAAAGTAAATGAACGAAAAATATTTTAACAACAATCAAAATGAAGACAAAATTATTCATTTTATGTACCTAGATGGTCATTCAAATAGACCATCGGGATCACTTATAATATTGATGGTTTCCATTAACGTTTTGTGCTCGTAGTAAGGGGAGAATTATCGTACATGAGTTCTTACTTGGCATTGTTTTTCGTTGGAGGTTTGTACCGATAACCAATATTTTAAAGTGGTATACAAGCTTCTAGTGATGGAGGATAAACAATAGCGACATCCATTTCACTAGAAATTGGATTTCCCTCTTTTGAAAGCCTATTCTTTGACATATGTAACTTTGATTTTTCTCTTTCTTATTCTACCTTTTTGATCTGTTTCTTTTTTCTTGAGGAATTTGTTTCTCGAATCTGGTGGTTCCCCATGTTTAAAGATAATAATTGGCTTCCAAACACCCAATACAAATTTTTCTTTGTATTATGTAATAAGACACAACCAAGTAGAGAAATATGTTTTTGTATTACAAACGAAGACACATCTAATAATTCCAATTCCAATTACACTTGGAAAAATTTGTCTTCCAATTCCAAGAAGACACAAGAAAATACAAATGACAATTCCAATTTCACTTGGACAAATTTGTCTTCCAAGTCCAAGAAGAAACAAGAATATACAAACAACAATTCCAATTGGACTTCAACAAATTTGTCTTCTAATTCCAAGAAGACACACGAAGATACAAACAACAATTCCAATTGCACTTGGACACATTTGTCTTCCAAATCCAAGAAGACACAATTAGATACAAACAACAATTCAAATTGAACTTGACAAAGTTTTCTTCCAAATTTTCCTGCAATGTCCTGGCAATAGCACAAAAGTCTTTATCAATCTAACAATAGCACTAAAAAAGTAAAACTTGTCTATGTGGGATGTTTTTTTTTCTGAAGTTGTCGCATTTTTTTCTTGACCATGATATAGATGAGGTGGGGTGTGCTTGGCACCAAAAAATGCCTAGCATGAATGCGCACATGTTCCTAGAACATGTGCGCACTAAAGCCTTGTGCATTCTAGGAATGGATGCACGTTCCTACTGAGCATAAACACGACCAACTCAACCAAGTCATAGGAGTTTGTGCATGTTCTTAATGCAACATATATAGAATTTAATATACACCAAACCTCTTTATGAATAAATATGTATCGAGGTATGGGGACAACTCAGGCCTAAGGGGTTAGGATTGAAAGTGTTTTCAAGGATAGAGAAATAGTTAGAGCACCAAGATGTGGGTGATGTGGGTGCAAGGATTATACACAAGGTATATGCATAGTGCACTTAGGGCTCAATTTAAGATAGGGTTAAAGATTGAGTATAATGTATTCCTAGGTGTAGATGGAGCTAGGGGTGTATATGTCATTTTCTACATCAAGATCTATGTAAACGTCTAAATCTATATCTATCTCTATGTGGTGTTCTAGGTCATGGTCTACGTCAAGCTATGGGTCTGGCGAAATATATTTGGAGGAATGGGACCTACTGAAATGGACATTATGACCATTTGAAGGCTTAGAGATTATGATATTGAAATGCAACCAAATTGAAAGGACCATTTGGAGGTTGAGAGATAATGAGATTGCAATGAGCTGTTTGGAGGCATAAAACATCATGAGATTGTAGTATACCTGAATTGGAATGACCATTTGAGGAGGAAATATTTGATATTTCAGTGCACCATTTGGAGTGTCAGATTAGATGATATTATTATTAGGGTTATATTCTATATTTTTTGGGAAGGGGTGGAGATCAAAAAATGCACCGCAAAGAGAATATCATTTGCATTCATTTCATTTACAATTTTTCTTTTGCAGATTGTTTTTTTTTTTTTTTTTTTCTGATTTTTGAGGCTGGAAAAGTAGGTATAAGCTTTGATTGCATGAATGTACAAAGTAATATTCTTTATGTGAGTGGATTAATCAATATATGTGTATAGGTTAAAGATAATGAGTAATAGAAGAAAAACAACAAGTCATGATGGGTTTTAGTATTTTGGGCATCATCAAGCTCTAGGTCAACATCTAGATATATATCTAGCTCTATGTCATGGTCTAGGTCATGGTCTACATCAAGCTCTGGGTCATCGTATAAATCTATCTCTAGCTCTATTTCATTGTCTAGGTCATGGTATAGGTATAGATTGTGGTCTAGATTGTGGTCTAGTTCATGGTCTAGGTCTATGTCTAGGGGGGTGGGGTTAGAGAGTGAGAGAGTGAGAGTATGGGGGGTCTATTTCATGTTCTATGTCAATATCTAGGTTAATGTCTAACTCTAGATATATCTCTATGTCATGGTCTAGGTCATGTGGAGGGGGGGCGGGGGGGATAGTGAGAGTGATGGAGTGAGAGGAACAGGGTAAAAAGAGGAGGGGTAGAGAGATAGGGGGGTTTAGGTGATGGTCTAGGTCTAGTTCATTCTATAGGTCATTGTCATGTTCATATAAGTACTCGTATAAGTAATCCATTGGAAGAACAACAAAATCTTAACACTCACCTTATAGGTGAGGTCACATTTCTCTGTTGCACATATCCTTCATTCATTGTGAAACATGTTTCTCCTTTAGATGGAAAGAGAAAGAGGGAGGTAGAAATAGGGGAAAACATGAGGAGGTAGGGAGGGAGCAACAGGAAAATAGAGAGTGAGAAGGAGACTAACAACAGAGAGAGAGTCCCCCGGGGGGGCAACTCAATTGGCAAGTGCCGTGAAAATGAAGTTCCATGAGGTTTCGAGTTCAATTCCCCCTGACTTACCTTGTGTGCCGCGTAAGGGGAATCGTGGGCACACCTAGAGGTTATAGTGGTAGCGGTTGGATAACACGGCCACGTGTAACGCGAGCACGTGCCCAACTAGTTGTTGATTCCTCCAGACACACACACAAAAAAAAAACAGAGAGAGAGAGAGAGACTAAGTGTGAGGGGAAGGACGGATATAGAGGGAAGGGGGGCTAGAGATATATAAAGAGAGAAATGGGGAAGAGTATAAGAGAGAGGGGGAGGGGGATATAGTGACAGTGAGACTAACAAAAATGACAGATAGAAAGAGGTGGTATATGTAGGAGAGAAAGAGAGGAGATATAATGGAAGGGAGGGGAAGAGATAGATGAAGGAGGGGGGTAGAGAGAGAATGTGTGAGCCTGAGAGGGGGGAAGAGAAATAAAGAGAGGAGGGTTGGAAAATGAGTGCTTGAGTGTGTGTGAGGGAGGGATGGAGAGGGAGACAAAGAGAGTGGGTAGAGAGAGACTGAGAGGAAGGCGGGAGACATAGTGGGGAGGGGTGGATGTATGAGAGAGAGAGTGGAAAGATAGTGTGAGGGAGGGGGAGACATAAAGAGGGAGGGAAGAAGTGGTGGAAAGAAAGTGAGAATGATTATGGGAGGAAGAAGGGAGATAGAGGGAACATGGTATATATATATATATAAATAGAGAAAATGGGTATAATGGAGGAGAGAGAGGAAGGAGAATATAGTGAGAGTGATACTAACAGTGAGAAAGAGAAAGCATTGGTATATGTAGGAGAGAAAGATAGGAGAGATAGTGGGATGGAGGG
>JZKD02S0225895.1:0-21667 GCA_000966675.3 Picea glauca
CTTGTATTATCACAATATATTGGAATGGGCTCATCATACTCAACCTGTATATCTGTCAAAGTTTGTTTCATCCAAAGAACCTATGTACAACATGCTGCTACTACAATATACTCTGCCTCAGCTGTAGATAGAGATACCGATGATTGTTTCTTTCTTAGCCATGATACCAAACACTCACTTAAGTAGAACGCTACTCCACTGGTGCTTCGTCAGTCATCAATACAACCTACCCAATCTACATCTGTGTAGGCAATAAGTGATAGATCTTTTCCTTTTGGATACCATAATCCAAACTCTTCTGTTCCTTTGAGATATCTGAAGATCCTCTTTACTGCTAATACATGTGATTCCTTTAGTGTTGCTTGAAATCGTGCCACCTGTCCAACTACCTGCATTACATCTGGTCTGGATGTTGTCACATATAGTAGGCTGCCAATCATTGACCTATATTTCCTCTTATATGTAGACTTTGAATCATCATATTTGCTCAACTTACAACTGGTTTGCATGGGAGTGATAACTGGTTTGCAATCTTCCATTCCGAACCTATTTAGCATTTCTATGATATACTTTGTTTGAGAAATAAAAATTACTTGGTTGCTTTGATGTATCTGAAGTCCCATAAAGAAGGATAGTTCTCCAAGTAACAACATTTCAAATTCATTCTGCATGTCTTTTGCAAATTTATGGCTTAACCTATCATCATCAGTACCAAAAATAATATCATCAACATAAACTTCAATTAATAAAATATTACCTTGACTGACCTTGATGTAGAGGTTGTTGTCTGCACTTTCTTTTCTGAACCCTGTCTGTTGCAGATACTTATCCAGTCTGGAGTACCATGCTCTAGGAGCCTGTTTTAGACCATACAAGGCCTTCTTTAATTTACACACATAGTCTCTGTTCTCTAACAACTGAAATCCTTTTGGTTGTTCAATGTAGATTTCTTCTTCAAGTTCCCCATTCAGAAAAGTTGATTTTATGTCCATCTGATATACTTTAACATTTTTGGAGCATGCATAAGATAAAAGCAAATGGATTGCTTCCATTCTGGCAACTGGGGAAAATGTCTCTTCAAAGTNTACTTCTTATCAACCATGAAAAAACAATAATGAGTCATATTTACATAAAACAATATTGGGTCCATTACCTAAACCTTTGTGCTACGGGGCTTTCTTCAAGGGTTGACATCAATGAAAACCAACCTTAATCAACATATGTTGTATTGAAAATAATGATAGAGGGAGAGTGTGTGAGAGAAAAGACCATTGCACCTGTAACATTTTCAGAACTGTTCAGAATGGATCAATAGAGAATTATATAACTTTTTGAGTAGATATTCATGTGTTGTATTTAAGTTCGTTATATCTCGTATGTGTATGTTATACTTTCCTCTTTTTCATTTGAATGTTTTATTCTTAAGTATTTGATTGAAATTAAGTGATTTCAAAATTCATCTATGATGCTCTGTTTTCATAACAATTAGATACTTTCATATTTTCCTCTAAATTACTTTGGAATTCATCTTGTGATTGATGCTCCAATGTAATGGTTTGTTAGTATTCATTTCCTCTCCCATACTGCAACGAGTTAAGAATCTTGAAACATCAGTTGTCTTGCCTGTTGTTTTACTGTTCACTTACCAATTATTGATCCTTTTAGCTAATAGTTTCAACTTATGACTCCATGCCCAATGGGTGTTTCACTCAACCCTACCACCATATTTTTAAAACCTCACTTAACTGAAGATATAGCCAGTATGCCTATTTATTAACTAGTTTTTTCTATGGTTGAGTTATAAAAGAGATCCCTCTTTGGGTTGGAAGGGATAACTTCTAATATACAAGTTAGTTTGTGGTTTCCTCTGGGTTTTCCTTCGACATCCAAGGAAAATTATAGAGTGATAACTTTTGGGCACCGTTGTCAGGGAGTGAAGGTGAAATCTTCCCTGAAAGAATGATAAAGATCATATTTTACTTCTAATAGTGAATAGAGGGAAAACACTAAGAGGTTTTACATCATTCAAGTGATGACTCCATTTTCGAGAATCTAGATTTTGAAGTTTTCATGGAAAATCCATTGTCCAAATAATCAATAGCCTAAAGGATTTCCTCACGACTCCAATAATTCTTCAATAAAATTAAAAGACTTCGTTGGAGGATGAGCCTTGTTGATAGAAACATGAAGGGAAAAATATCTAGGTATCTAAGTTTGAGTTATCTCCAAGATGTAATATTCTTTTTTATCAATTACCTCTTGTCCTTTCCTGAAAGTATTAAAAGAATTTTCCATTGCTTACTCCATTCAAATAAAGATGATAGAACTCCACTTGTATATCCTTCTTTAAAAATTGTAAATGTAACTTATTCTTGCATAACTGATATTGACCAAGATCGTTTCCCTTAGCCGTATAATGTCCATGATCATTTTTGTGAGCCTCAAGAGATCAAGGCTGATATAGGACCTCATGTACCTAATCTTAGACCCTCTAAGATCCAAGACAGATATAGACCACTAAAATTTTCATATATCCTTCATGAATTTCCTCCGAAACATTACAATTATCTTCCTAAGTTTGATGGGGAACCTGATAACCTCGTGGCTGAAAAACACATGCAGGATTTTGAGCATTTTGCATATCTGTTTGAAATTGAGCATGATGATGTTTTTATGAGAGAATTTTATCAATCATTGTAAGGGGATGATAAGGAGTTGTTTAGGCATTTGCAATCTGAATTAGTCAATTCTTGGGAGGAACTGAAGGATGTCTTTCTGAAGTTTTGGGGTCAGATAAAATCAAGGGATCAGTATATTTCTAAGTTTCATTCTATGAAGAGACAAAAGGATTAAACTGTCTCTATGTTCAACATGATATTTTTCAGTTTCTACTATAATATTCCTAAAGAGATCCAACAATCTGAAGTTGCTACCAGGTTGTGTTATGCAACAACCTTTCATCTAGATCTAGCTTTCCTTTTGATGGAGAGGAGGTTTGTTACCTTGCAGTAGATGTTTTTTGATGCTCAAGAAATAGATGACAACCTTCGAGTCTATGGTAAGTTATCATATCAGACTGAGAATGAGGAGTTGAAATCTGAGGAACAAGAGGTTGTGCATGATGACCAAGAGGCTCATTGTTTTATGAATTTTCCTAAAGTTTTCAATGGTGATGTTTTTGTATAGGAACATGATCCACTTCTTGAAGAGCAAGTTGTTGTCCCAATTTTCCTAGTTGATGACATTGCAAGGGTTTATGATCTGCCTAGATATGATGAGTATGATGATGATTATGATGCTGATTTTTTAGAGAAACCAACTGTATGTTTTTCATCAGGAGATTATTCTTTTCAACAGTCCAATGAGAGCACTCAACCTATATATGACAGTTATGACATTGAAAAAGAAGAAAGTTGTGAGTCAACTGAAGGTAATTATTTTCCCTTATGCTTTTCTTCATTTTAGTTAGTAAAAGAGGGTTTTGAAATTATTAATGAAGCAAATAAAGTTAGGCTGATGCAAAGTCATATGGGCTTACTGAAAAAAAATGACAACATCATAAATCAATAACATCAGTTCCTTGTTTTTAAAGATCCTATGGCTCTCTATATGGATAGTTTTATTAGTGGATTTTTCCATTCATTGGTTAACTATGAATCTGAAAATGAAGATGATGATGAGAAAGTGTCAGAATCAACCATGTCCTTCTTTCCAGCATTGGTTTTATTGCAACAATCTTATGCAAATTTTCATCTCTTTTTTGACAACCATAAGATTGAAGTACATGATGGACCATTTTCATATTTTCCTTAGACACATAAGGTAACTGATTCATCTAAAAAATTTCAAGAACACACAAAACCTTTTCTTGATGTGCATAATAGAAGAGATGAACAAATTGCTTCATTTTTATTTGGAAATGATCTTGAGTTTGAAAACACAGAACAAGGGATAGTTAAGGATAAAGGATACTCATTTCTTTTTGCTCATCAACAAAAAGAAACAGTGCATGATTTTGATGACCCTTTTGCAAACATGTTGCAATCATCAACAAGAGATAATTTTTCAGTATTTCTGAACCATGGAGTTAGTCACAGATGGAATGTTGAGTTTCCATATCTTAAGTTTTTATTTTTGCTTAAGGAGAATGGAAATCAAGTTTCAATCAAATAGTCATTTGATTGATTGGTTTTACTTGTTGTTTTCTTTCACATAATTCAACAGTTGCCTCAAAAACTTAGATTAGGTTGGTTTGTTTGCAAATAAGCTCATGGGAATGAACATGTTTTAGCATTTCAATTTTCAATAGTAGCAGTTTCATCTTGGTTTGCAACAGTTTGGATTTTAGTAGGTGAGTTTTAGGTACAAGTTACAAGTTGTGGCCTTCCAGTTGGGAGCAACCCAATGGATCAGGGACTTGGTCAATGGGTTCTTTGCTACCTCATAGGGAGGATAACATACCCATTGGAGCCCATGTTAGTATGTATAAATTTACAAAGTCAAAACATCTTTCTTTTTTTACTGTTGAGTCTTTTTGCTTATCAGTTTGAATCAATCAGTTCTTGGGAGGAACTGAAGGATGTCTTTTTAAAGTTTTGGGGTGCGAGAAAATCATGGGATCAATATATTGATGAGTTTCATGATTTTCCTAGACCAAAGAATGAAACCGTCTCTGTGTCAGCAGGAGATTTTTCAGTTTCTATTATAAGATGCCTAAAGAGATCCAACCATTTGAAGTTATTGGCAGGTTGTGTTATGCAATAGACTTTCATCCAGATCTATCTTTTCTTCGGATGAAGAGGAGGTTTGTTAACTTGCAACATATGTGTTTTGATCCTCAAGAAATAGATGAAAACATCTGAGTCTATGGTAATTTATCAGATCAGACTGAGAATGAGAATTTTAAAATTGAGGAACAAGAGACTGTGTATGATAAGCATGAGGATGATTGTTTTATGAATTTTCCTGAAGTTTTCAATGGTGATATTTTTGTAGAGTACCATGATCCACTTCTTGAAGAGCAAGTTGTTATACCAATTTTCCTATTTGATGACATTGCATGGGTTTATGATCTGCCAAGATATGATGAGTATGATGATGATTATGACGTTGATTTTTTAGAGCATCCAACTGTATGTTTTTCATCAGGAGATGATTCTTTTCAATAGTCCAATGAGATCACTTAGCCTATATATGACAATTATGACATTGAACAAGAAGAAAGTTGTGAGTCAACTGAAGGTAAGTCTTTTCCCTTATGATTTTCTTCATTTAAGCTACTGAAAGAGGGTTTTGAAAGTATTAATGAAGAAGATAAATTTGGGCTGATGCAAAGTCATATGGGCTTACTAAAACTAAATGACAACATTATAAATCAGCAACAACCATTCCTTGTTTTTAGTGATCCTATGGCTCTCTATATGGATAATTTTATTAGTGGAATATTTTCAGTCGTTGGTTAACTGTGAATATGAAAATGAAGATGATGATGAGAAAGTGTCAAAATCAGCCATGTCCTTCTTGACAACAATGGTTTTATTGAAGTAGTCTTATGCAAATTTTCAGCTCTTTTTTGACAACGATCATATTGAACTACAAGAGGGATCATTTTCAGATTTTCCTCAGACACATAAGGTAAATGATTCATCTAAAAAATTTCAAGAACACACAAAACCTTTTCATGATGTGCATAATAGAAGAGATGAACAAATTGCTTCCTTTTTATTTGGAAATGATCTTGAGTTTGAAAACACATAACAAGGGATAGTTAAGGATGAAGGATACTCATTTCTTTTTGATCATTAACAAAAGGAAATAGTCCATGTTTTTTATGACCCTTTTGCAAGCATGTTGCAATAATCAGGAAGAGAGAATTTTGTAGTATTTATGAACCATGGAGTTAGTCACAGATGTAATGTTGAGTTGTCATCTCTTAAGTTTTTCTTTTTACTTAAGGAGAATGGAAACAAGTTTCAATCAAATAGTCATTTGATTGATTGGTTTTACTGGTTGTTTGCTTTCACATAATTCAACAGTTGTCTCAACATCTTAGATTAGGTTGGTTTTTTTGAAAATAATCTCATGGGAATGAACATGTTTTAGGATTTCATTTGTCAATTTTCAGCAGTAGTAGTTTCAACTTGGTTTGCAAAAAATTGGATTTTAGTAGGTGAGTTTCATGTACAAGTTACAGGTTGCAGTCTTCGAGTTGGGAGCAACCCAATGGATCAGTCACTTGGTCAGAGGTTTCTTTTCTACCTCACATAGAGGATAGCATCCCCATTGCAGCCCATGTTAGTATGTATAAATTTACAAAGTCAAAACATCTTGTTTTTTTTACTGTTAAGTCTTGTAGCTAATCAGTTTGAAGCTCACTGCAAAAAATCCTAACATTTCACAACATCACATCATTTCTGTCATATTGCCGCAAAATACTGCCTTACCTCCACAATGATTTTCTATCATGATTTTTAGTGTCAGAGTCAGTGGCATAGCATTTCACGGTAAAAAAATGCCCCAAAACATAGATTTTGCACGTTTTTTGGCACGCAGTGAAATTTCCAGTAGCTGTAGTTTCGCTGCGAAAGTGTATTTTCATCATAAATTTTAAACCGTGTGCATTTTTTCCAAATTTTTTTTAAGGGAGAGGCATCAGGGTAAGATGAAAAAACATGTTTAATTTCAAGTCAAAATGCTTCATGATTTTCGAGAAATGAGCCATCATCACCTACAACCATTTTAGGTTTTTCCTGAGAACCGTGAACTGAGTTTTGCTCAAATTTTTTGTGGAGAAGAATTATAACGTTATCAAATTGATGAAAAAAAATAATCTCAACCCAGTTCGTCATTTGCAAGAAAAGACAAAATTACTAGTTCGTTGTCAAATAGCTGAAAACAAAGATTTCGCAACAAATTTCCCAGTTCGTTGCAAAATGGTACAATCAACAAATATCAAGGTTAATCGACATCCAACTGGATTGAGGATGTCAAATCACCATGAATACTTGAATAATCATTTATTTTTCCTTCAGATAGTGTAATTTGTTGAGATTTGTATGTATAAATTAGCTAAAAACTAAACTCTAAATATATTAGTCTGGTGCAATTAGTTATTAATTTGTTCTAACTCCTAAAATTAGAAACCCTAAAGATTTTGACCCTCTTGAGATAACATATAATGTAATCCTATATATTGTAATGAAAATAATGATAGAGGGGAGAGTGTGTGAGAGAAAATACCATTGCGTCTGTAACATTTTCGGAACTATTCAGAATGGATCAATAGAGAAGTATATAAATTTTTGAGCAGAGATTCATGTGTTGTTGTATTTAAGTTCATTATCTCTCTTATGTGTATGCTATACTTTCCTCATTTTCATTTGAATGTTTAATTCTTAAGTATTTAATTGAAATTAAGTGATTGCAGAATTCATCTACGATGTTCTGTTTTCATAACAATTAGATACTTTCATATTTTCCTTTAAATTACTTTGGAATTCATCCTGTGATTGATGCTCCAATGTCATGGTTTGTTAGTCTTGATTTCCTCTCCCATATTGCAACGAGTTAAGAATCTTGAAACATCATTTGTCTTGTCTTTTTTTTTACTGTTCACTTACCAATTATTGATCCTTTCAACTAATAGTTTCAACTTATGACTCCAATCCCAATGGGTGTTTCACTCAACCCTACCACCATATTTTTAAAACCTCACTTAATTGAAGATATAGCCATTGTGCCTATCTGATAACCACTTTTTCCTGTGGTTGAGTTATAAGAGAGCTCCCTCTTTGGATTGGAAGGGCTAGCTTCTAATATACAAGTTAGTTTGTGGTTTCCTCTAGGTTTTCCTTCCATAGCCAAGGAAAATTATAGAATGATAACTTTTGGGTGTCATTGTCAGGGAGTTAAGGTGAAATCTTCCCTGGGAGAACGATAAAGATCATATTTTACTTCTAATAGTGAATAGAGGGAAAACACTAAGAGGTTTTACATCATTCACTTGATGACTCCATTTTCAAGAATCTAGAGTTCAAAGATTCATGGAGACTCCATTGTCGAAATGATCAGTAGCCTAAAGGATTTCTTGGTGACTCCAATAATGCTTGAATCAAATTCAAAGACTTCACTGGAGGATGAGTCTCGTTGACAGAAACATGAAGGGAAAAATATCTAGGTCTCAAATTTCAAGTTATCTCCAAGATGTAATATTCGTTTTTATCAATTACCTCTTGTCCTTTCGTGAAAGCATTAAAAGAATTTTCCATTGCTTACTGCATTCAAATAAAGACCATAGAAATCCACTTGTATATCCTTCTTTAAAAACTCTAAATATACCTTCTTCTTGCATAACTCATATTGACCAAGATCCTTTCCCCGAGCCATATAATTTTCATGATCATTCTTGTGAGACTCAAGAGATCAAGGCTGATATAATACCTTCTGTACTTAATCTTAAACTCTCTAAGATACAAGATAGATATAGACCACTAAAAGTTTCATATATCCATTTTGAATTTCCTCCGAAACATTACAAGTATCTTCTTAAGTTTGATGGGGAACCTGATAACCTCATGGATGAAAAACACATGCAGGATTTTGAGCATTTTTCATATCTATTTGAAATTGAGCATGATGATGTTTTTATCAGAGAATTTTATCAATCATTGGAAGGGGATGATAAGGAGTGGTTTAGGCATTTGCAGTCTGAATCAGTCAGTTCTTGGGAGGAACTGAAGGATGTCTTTTTCAAGTTTTAGGGTGAGATAAAATCAAGGGATCAGTATATTTCTGAGTTTCATGCTATGAAGAGACAAAAGGATTAAACTTTCTCTATGTTCAGGAGGATATTTTCCAGTTTCTATTATACGATTCCTAAAGAGATCCAACCATCTGAAGTTGTTACCAGGTTGTGTTATGAAACAATCTTTCATCTAGATCTAGCTTTCCTTCTGATGGAGAGGAGGTTTGTTACCTTGCAGTAGATGTTTTTTGATGCTCAAGAAGTAGATGACAACCTTCGATTCTATGGTAAGTTATCAGATCAAACTGAGAATGAGGAGTTGAAAGCTGAGGAACAAGAGACTGTGCATGATATCCAAGAGGCTCATTGTTTTATGAATTTTCCTGAAGTTTTCAATGGTGATATTTTTGTATAGGAACATGATCCACTTCTTGAAGAGCAAGTTGTTGTCCCAATTTTCCTAGTTGATGACATTGCAGGGGTTTATGATATGCCTAGAAATGACGAGTACAATGATGACTGTGATGCTGATTTTTTAGAGCAACCAAATGTATGTTTTTCATCAGGAGATGATTCTTTTCAACAGTCCAATGAGAGCACTCAACCTATATATGACAGTTATGACATTGAAAAAGAAGAAAGTTGTGATTCAACTGAAGGTAATTATTTTCCCTTATGATTTTCTTCATTTAAGCTATTAAAAAAGGGTTTTGAAATTATTAATAAAGCAGAGAGAGTTGGGCTGATGCAAAGTCATATGGGCTTATTGAAACAAAATGACAACCTCATAAATCAATAACATCGGTTCCTTGTTTTTATTGATCCTATGGCTCTCTATATGGATAGTTTTATTAGTGGAAATTTTCAGTCATTGGTTAACTGTGAATCTGAAAATGAAGATGAAGATGAGAAAGTGTCAGAGTCAACCATGTCCTTCTTTCCAGCAAGGGTTTTATTGCAGCAGTCATATGCAAATTTTCAGCTCTTTTTTGAAAACCATAAGATTGAAGTACATGATGGATCATTTTCATATTTTCCTTAGACACATAAGGTAACTGATTCATCTGAAAATTTTCAAGAACACACAAAACCTTTTCTTGATGTGCATAATAGAAGAGATGAACAAATTGCTTCATTTTTATTTGGAAATGATATTGAGTTTGAAAACACAAAACAAGGGATAGTTAAGGATGAAGGATACTCATTTCTTTTTTCTCATAAAAATAAATAAACAATGCATGATTTTGATGACCCTTTTGCAAACATGTTGCAATCATCAACAAGAGATAATTTTTCATTATTTATGAACCATGGAGTTAGTCACATATGGAATGTTGAGCTGTCATCTCTTATTTTATTTTTTTTAATTAAGGAGAATGGAAATCAAGTTTCAATCAAATAGTCATTTGACTGATTGGTTTTATTGGTTGTTTGCTTTCACATAATTCAACAGTTTCCTAAACAACTTGATTAGGTTGGTTTGTTTGCAAATAAGATCATGGGAATGAGCATGTTTTATCATTTCAGTTTTCAGTTTTCAGCAATATTAGTTTCATCTTGGTTTGCAACAGTTTGGATTTTAGCAGGTGAGTTTCAGGTACAAGCTACAAGTTGCAGCCTTCGAGTTGGGAGCAATTCAATGGACCGGGGACTTGGTCAGCGGGTTCTTTACTACCTCACAGGGAGGATAACACACCCATTGGAGCCCATGTTAGTATGTATAAATTTACAAAGTCAAAACATCTTCTTTTTTTACTGTTGAGTCTTGCAGCTAATCAGTTTCAATCAATCCGTTCTTGGGAGGAGATAAAGGATGTCTTTCTAAATTTTTGGGGTGTGAGAAAATCATGGGATCAATATATTTATGAGTTTCATGATATGATGAGACAAAAGGATGAAATCATCTATATTTCAACAGGAGATTTTTCAGTTTCTATTATAAGATGCCTAAAGAGATCCAACCATCTGAAGTTGTTGGCAGGTTGTGTTATACAATAGCCTTTCATCTAGATCTAGCTTTCCTTCTGATGGAAAGGAGGTTTGTTAACTTGCAGCATATGTTTTTTGATGCTCAAGAAATATATGACAAGATATGAGTCTGTGGTAAGTTATCATATTAGACTGAGAATGAGGAGTTGAAAGTTGAGGAACAATAGATTGTGCATGATAAGAATGAGGATGATTGTTTTATGAATTTTCCTGGAGTTTTCAATGGTGATATTTTTGTAGAGGAACATGATCCACTTCTTGAAGATCAAGTTGTTATACCAATTTTTCTAGTTGATGGCATTGCATGGGTTTATGATCTGCCTAGATATGATGAGTATAATGATGATTATGATGTTGATTTTTTAGAGCATCCAACTGTATGTTTTTCATTAGGAGATGATTCTTTTCAACATTCCAATGAGAGCACTCAGCCTATATATGACAGTTATTACATTGAACAAGAAGAAAGTTGTGACTCAACTGAAGGTAAGTCATGTCCCTTATGCTTTTCTTCATTTAAGCTATTGAAAGAGGGTTTTGAAAGTATTAATGAAGCATATAAAGTTGGGCTGATGCAAAGTCATATGGACTTACTAAAAAAAAATGACAACATTATAAATCAACAACAACCATTCCTTGTTTTTAGTGAACCTATGGCTCTCTATGTGGATAATTTTATTAGTGGAAATTTTTTAGTCATTGGTTAATTGTGAATCTGAAAATGAAGATGATGACGAGAAAGTGTCAAAATCAGCCATGTCCTTCTTGCCAACAATGGTTTTATTGTAGCACTCTTATGCAAATTTTCAGCTCTTTTTTGACAACGATCAGATTGAAGTACATGAGGGATCATTTTCAGATTTTCCTCAAACACATAAGGTAACTGATTCATCTAAAAAATTTCAAGAGCACACAAAACCTTTTCATGATGTGCATAATAGAAGAGATGAACAAATTGCTTACTTTTTATTTGGAAATGATCTATAGTTTGAAAACACATAACAAGGGATAGTTAAGGATGAAGGATACTCATTTCTTTTTTCTCATCAACAAAAGGAAATAGTCTATGTTTTTTATGACCCTTTTGCAAGCATGTTGCAATCATCAAGAAGAGAGAATTTTGTAGTATTTATGAACCATGGAGTTAGTCACAGATGTAATGCTGATATGCCATCTCCTAAGTTTTTCTTTTTACTTAAGGAGAATGGAAACACATTTCAATCAAATAGTCATTTGATTGATTGGTTTTACTGGTTGTTTGCTTTCACATAACTCATCAGTTGTCTCAACATCTTAGATTAGGTTGGTTTGTTTGAAAATAATCTCATGGGAATGACCATGTTTTATCATTTCAGTTTTCAATTTTCAGCAGTAGTAGTTTCAACTTGGTTTGCACAAATTTGGATTTTAGTAGGTGAGTTTCAGGTACAAGTTACATGTTGCAGTCTTCGAGTTCGTAGAAACCCAATGGATCAGGCACTTGGTCAATGGGTTATTTTCTACCTCACATGGAGGATAGCATCCCCATTGGAGCCCATGTTAGTATGTATAAATTTACAAAGTCAAAACATCTTGTTTTTTTTACTATTGAGTCTTGTAGCTAATCAGTTTGAATCTCACTGCAAAAAATACTAACATTTCACAACATCACATCATTTCTGTCATATTGCCGCAAAATACCACCTTACCTCCACAATAATTTTCTATCATGAATTTTAGTGTCAGAGTCGGTGGCATAGCATTTCACGGTAAAAATAAAGCCCAAAAACATAGATTTTGCACGATTTTTGGCACGCTGTGAAATTTCCAATAGCTGTAGTTTCGTTGCAAAAGTGTATTTTCATCATAACTTTTAAACTGTGTGCCTTTTTTCCAAATTTGTTGTAAGGGAGAGGCATCAGGGTAAGATGAAAAAACATGTTTAATTTCAAGTCAAAATGCTTCACGGTTTACAAGAAATGAGCCAGCATCACCTACAACCATTTTGGGTTTTTCCCGAGAACCGTGAACTGGGTTTTGCTCAAATGTTTTTTGGAGAAGCATTATAATTTTATTAAACTGATGGAAAACAATTACCCCAACCCAGTTCATCATTTGCAAGAAAAGATAAAATTACCAGCTCGTTGTAAAATTGTTGAAAACAAAGATTTCACAGCAAATTTCCCCGTTCGTTGCAAAATGGTACAATCAACACAGATCAAGGTTACTCAACATCTAGTTGAATTGAGCATGTCAAACCACCATGAAGACTTGAATAATCATTTATTTTTCCTTCAAATAGTGTAATTTTTTGATATTTGTATGTATAAATTATCTAAAAACTAAACTCTAAAATATACGAGTATGGTGCAATTAGTTATTAATTTGTTGTAACTCCTAAAATTAGAAACCCTAAATATTTAGACCCTCTTGAGATAGAAGAAAATGTAATCCTATATATTGTAATGAAAATAATGATAGAGGGGAGAGTGTGTGAGAGAAAAGACCATTACGCCTGTAATATTTGCATAACTGTTCAGAATGGATCAATAGATAAGTATATAACTTTTTGAGCAGAGATTCATGTATTGTTGTATTTAAGTTCATTATTTCTCTTATGTGTATGTTATACTTTCCTCATTTTCATTTGAATGTTTAATTCTTAAGTATTTAATTGAAATTAAGTGATTGCATAATTCATCTAGGATGCTCTGTTTTCATAACAATTAGATACTTTCATATTTTCCTCTAAATTACTTTGGAATTCATCCTATGATTGATTCTCCAATGTAATGGTTTGTTAGTCTTCATTTCCTCTCCCATACTGCAACTAGTTAAGAATCTTGAAACATCAGTTGTCTTGCCTTTTTTTTTACTGTTCACTTACCAATTATTAATCCTTTCAGCTAATAGTTTCAACTTATGACTCCATGCCCGATGGGTGTTTCAATCAAACCTACCACCATATTTTTAAAACCCCACTTAACTGAAGATATAGCCATTGTGCCTATCTAATAACCCGTTTTTCCCGTGGCTGAGTTATAAGAGAGATCCAACTTTGGGTTGGAAGGGCTAGCTTTTAATATACAACTTGGTTTGTGGTTTCCTTTGGGTTTTCCTTCCACAACCAAGGAAAATTATAGAGTGATAACTTTTGGGCGCCGTTGTCAGGGAGTGAAGGTGAAATCTTCCCTGGGAGAACAATAAAGATCATATTTTACTTCTAATAGTGAATAGAGGTAAAATATTAAGAGGTTTTACATCATTTCCCTGATGACTCCATTTTCAAGAATCTAGAGTTCGAAGTTTTCATGGCGACTCCACTGTCCAAACAATCAGTAGCCTAAAGGATTTCCTGGTGACTCCAATAATTCTTCAATCAAATTCAAAGACTTCGTTGGAGGACGAGCCTTGTTGACAGAAACATGAAGGGAAAAATATCTAGGTATCAAAGTTTGAGTTATCTCCAAGATGTAATATTTTTTTTATCAATTACCTCTTGTCCTTTCTTGAAAGTATTAAAAGAATTTTCCATTGCTTACTACATTCAAATAAAGACCATACAACTCCACTTTTATATCCTTCTTTAAAAACTATAATTGTACCTTCTTCTTGCATAACTGATATTGACCAAGATCCTTTCCCTGAGCCATATAATGTCCATGATCATTCTTGTGAGCCTCAAGAGATCAAGGCTGATATAGTACCTCCTGTACCTAATCTTAAACCCTCTAAGATCCAAGACAGATATAGACCACTAAAATTTTCATATTTCCTTCGTGAATTTCCTCCGAAACATTACAAGTATCTTCCTAAGTTTGATGGGGAACCTGACAACCTCATGGCTGAAATACACATGCAAGATTTTGTGCATTTTGCATATATGTTTGAAATTGAGCATGATGATGTTTTTATGAGAGCATTTTATCAAGCATTGCAAGGGGATGACAAGGAGTGGTTTAGGCATTTGCAGACTGAATCAGTCAGTTCTTGGGAGGAACTGAAGGATGTCTTTCTGAAGTTTTTGGGTGAGAGAAAATCAAGGGATCAATATATTTTTGAGTTTCATGCTATGAAGAGACAAAAGGTTTAAACTGTCTCTATGTTCCACAAGATATTTTTCAGTTTCTATTATAATATTCCTAAAGAGATCCAACCATATGAAGCTACTACCAGGTTGTGTTATGAAACAACCTTTCATCTAGATCTATCTTTCCTTATGATGGAGAAGAGGTCTGTTACCTTGCAGCAAAAGTTTTTTGATGCTCAAGAAATAGATGACAACCTTCGAGTCTATGCTAAGTTATCAGATCATACTGAGAATGAGGATTTGAAAGTTGAGGAACAAGAGACTATGCATGATAACCAGGAGGCTCAGTGTTTTATGATTTTTCTTGAAGCTTTCAATGGTGATATTTTTGTATAGGAACATGATCCACTTCTTGAAGAGCAAGCTATTGTCCTAACTTGCCTAGTTGATGACATTGCACGGGTTTATGATATTCCTAGATATGATGAGTATGATGATGATTATGATGCTAATTTTTTAGAGCTGCCAACTGTATGTTTTTCATCAGGAGATGATTCTTTTCAATAGTCCAATGAGAGAACTCAACCTAAATATGACAATTATGACATTGAAAAAGAAGAAAGTTGTGAGTCAGCCGAAGGTAATTATTTTCCCTTATCCTTTTCTTCATTTAAGCTACCAAAAGAGGGTTTTGAAATTATTAGTGAAGGAGAGAAAGTTGGGCTAATGCAAAGTCATATGGGCTTACTGAAACAAAATGACAACATCATAAATCAATAGCATCAGTTCTTTGTTTTTATTGATCCTATGGCTCTCTATATGGATATTTTTATTAGTGGAAATTTTTAGTCATTGGTTAACTGTGAATCTGAAAATGAAGATGATTATGAGAAAGTGTCAGAATCAACCATGTCCTTCTTTCCAGCAAGGGTTTTATTGCAGTAGTCTTATGCAAATTTTCAGCTCTTTTTTGACAACCATAAGATTGAAGTGCATGATGGATCATTTTCATATTTTAAACCCTGCGCATTTTTTCCAAATTTTTTTTGAGGGAGAGGAATCAGGGTAAGATGAAACAACATGTTTAATTTCAAGTCAAAATGCTTCATGGTTTTCGAGAAATGAGCCACCATCACCTACAACCATTTTGGGTTTTTCCCGAGAACCCCGAACTGGGTTTGGCTCAAATGTTTTTTGGAGAAGCATTATAACCTTATTAAACTGATGAAAAAAAATCACCCCAACCCAGTTCGTCATTTGCAAGAAAAGACAAAATTACCAGTTCGCTGTGAAATTGCTGAAAATAAAGATTTCGCAGCAAATTTCCAAGTTCGTTGCAAAATGGTACAATCAACATAGATCAAAGTTACTCGACTTCCAGCTGGATTGAGCATGTCAAATCAGAATGAATACATGAATAATAATTTATTTTTCCTTCAGATAGTGTAATTTCTTGAGATTTGTATGTATAAATTAGCTAAAAACTAAACTCTAAAATATATGAGTCTGGTGCAATTAGTTATTAATTTGTTCTAACTCCTAAAATTAGAAACCCTAAAGATTTCAACCCTCTTGAGATAGAATATAATGTAATCCTATATATTGTAATGAAAATAATGATAGAGGGGAGAGTGTGTGAGAAAAAAGACCATTGTGCCTGTAACATTTTCAGAACTATTCAGAATGGATCAATAGAGAAGTATATAACTTTTTGAGCAGAGATTCACGTTTTGTTGTATTTAAGCTTGTTATCTCTCTTATGTGTATGTTATACTTTCCTCGTTTTCATTTCAATGTTTAATTCTTAAGTATTTAATTGAAATTAAGTGATTGCAGAATTCATCGATGATGCTCTGTTTTCATAACAATTAGATACTTTCATATTTTCCTCTAAATTAATTTGGAATTCATCCTATGATTGATGCTCCAATCTAATGGTTTGTTAGTCTTCATTACCTCTCCCATACTGTAATGAGTTAAGAATCTTGAAACATCAGTTGTCTTTCCTTTTTTTTTACTATTCACTTACCAATTATTGATCCTTTTAGCTAATAGTTTCAACTTATGACTCCATGCCCAATGGGTGTTTCACTCAACCCTACCACCATATTTTTAAAACCTCACTTAACTGAAGATATAGCCATTGTTCGTATCTAATAACCAGTTTTTCCTATGGCTGAGTTATAAGAGAGATCCCTCTTTGTGTTGGAAGGGATAGCTTCTAATATACAAGTTAGTTAGTGGTTTCCTCTGGGTTTTCCTTCCACGACCAAGGAAAATTATAGAGTGATAACTTTTGGGCGTCGTGGTTAGGGATTGAAGGTGAAATATTCCCTGGCAGAATGATAAAGATCATATTTTACTTCTAATAGTGAATAGAGGGAAAACACTAAGAGGTTTTGCATCATTCACCTGATGACTCCATTTTCAAGAACCTAGAGTTCAAAGTTTTCATGGTGACTCCATTGTCTGAATAATCAGTATCCTAAAGGATTTTTGGTGACTCCATTAATGCTTCAATCAAATTCAAAGACTTCGCTAGAGGACGAGCCTTGTTGACAAAAACATGAAGGGAAAAATATATAGGTATCAAAGTTCGAGTTATCTCCAAGATGTAATATTATTTTTTATCAATTACCTCTTGTCCTTTCCTGAAAGTATTAAAAAAAAATTCCTTTGCTTACTGCATTCAAACAAAGACCATACAATTCCACTTGTATATCCTTCTTTAAAAACTGTAAATGTACCTTATTCTTGCATAACTGATATTGACCAAGATCATTTCCCTGAGCCGTATAATGTCCATGATCATTCTTGTGAGCCCCAAGAGATCAAGGCTGATATAGTACCTCTTGTACCTAATCTTAAACCCTCTAAGATCCAAAACAGATATAGACCACTAAAATTTTCATATATCCTTCATGAATTTCCTCTGAAACATTACAAGTATCTTCCTAAGTTTGATGGGGAACCTGATAACCTCATGGCTAAAAAACACATGCAGGATTTTGAGCATTTTTCATATCTGTTTGAAATTGAGCATGATGATGCTTTTATGAGAGAATTTTATCAATCATTGCAAGGGGATGATAAGGAGTGGTTTAGGCATTTGAATTCTGAATCAGTCAGTTTTTGGGAGGAACTGAAGGATGTCTTTCTGAATTTTTGGGGTGAGATAAAATCAAGGGATCAGTATATTTCTGAGTTTCATGCTATGAAGAGACAAAATGATTAAACTGTCTCTATGTTCAGCAGGATATTTTTCAGTTTCTATCATAAGATTCCTAAAGAGATCCAACCATCTGAAGTTTCTACCAGGTTGTGTTATGAAACAACCTTTCATATAGATCTAGCTTTCCTTCTGATGGAGAGGAGGTTTGTTACCTTGCAGCAGATGTTTTTTTATGCTCAAGAAATATATGACAACCTCCGAGTCTATGGCAAGTTATCAGATCAGACTGAGAATGAGGAGTTGAAAACTGAGGAACAAGATACTGTGCATGATAACCAGGAGGCTCATTGTTTTATGAATTTTCATGAAGTTTTCAATGGTGATATTTTTGTATAGGAACATGATCCAGTTCTTGAAGAGCAAGTTGTTGTCCCAATTTTCCTAGTTGATGACATTGCAGAGGTTTATGATCTACCTAGATATGATGAGTATGATGATGATTATGAAGATGATTTTTTAGAGCAGCCAACTGTATGTTTTTCATCAGGAGATTATTCTTTTCAATAGTCCAATGAGAGCACTCTACCTATATATGACAATTATGACATTGAAAAAGAAGAAAGTTGTGAGTCAACTGAAGGTAATTATTTTCCCTTATGCTTTTCTTCATTTAAGCTACTAAAAGAGGGTTTTCAAATTATTAATGAAGCAGAGAAAGTTTGTCTGATGCAAAGTCATATGGTCTTACTGAAACAAAATGACAACATCATAAATCAATAGCATCAGTTCCTTGATTTTATTGATCCTATGGCTCTCTATATGGATAGTTTTATTGGTGAAAATTTCCAGTCATTGGTTAACTGCGAAACTGAAAATGAAGATGATGATGAGAAAGTGTGAGAATCAACCATGTCCTTCTTTCCAGCAAGGGTTTTATTGCAGCAGTCTTTTGCAAATTTTTAGATCTTTTTTGACAACCATAAGATTGAAGTACATGATGGATTATTTTCATATTTTCCTTAGACACATCAGGTAATTGATTCATCTGAAAATTTTCAAGAACATACAAAACCTTTTCTTGATGTGCATAATAGAAGAGATGAACAAATTTCTTCATTTTTATTTGGAAATGATCTTGAGTTTGAAAACACAGAACAAGGGATAGTTAAGGATGAAGGATACTCATTTACTTTTGCTCATCAACAAAAAGAAACAGTGCATGATTTTGATGACCCTTTTGCAAACATGTTGCAATCATCAGCAAGAGATAATTTTTCAGTATTTATGAACCATGGAGTTAGTCACGGATGGAATGTTGAGCTACCATCTCTTAAGTTTTTCTTTTTACTTAAGGAGAAAGGAAATCAAGTTTCAATCAAATAGTCATTTGATTGATTGGTTTTACTGGTTGTTTGCTTTCACATAATTCAATAGTTGTCTCAACAACTTAGATTACATTGGTTTGTTTGAAAATAAGCTCATGGGAATGAGCATGTTTTAGCATTTCAATTTTTAGTTTTCAGTTTTCAGTTTTCAGCAATAGCAGTTTTATCTTGGTTTGCAATAGTTTGGATTTTAGTAGGTGAGTTTCAGGTACAAGTTACAAGTTGCATCCTTTGAGTTGGGAGCAACCCAATGGATCAAGGACTTGGTCAGTGGGTTCTTTGCTACCTCATAGGGAGGATAACATACCCATTGGAGCCCATGTTATTATGTATAAATTTACAAAGTCAAAAAATCTTGTTTTTTTTTACTATTGAGTCTTGTAGGTAATCAGTTTAAAGCTCGCTGCAAAAACTCCTAACATTTCAGAACATCACATCATTTCTATGATATCACTGCAAAATACCGACTTACCTCGAAAATGGTTTTCTCTCATGATTTTTAGTGTCAGAGTCAGTGGCAGAGAATTTCAGGGTAAAAAGAAAGCCCCAAAACAAAGATTTCACAACAAATTTTGGCACGTTGCGGAATTTCTTGTAGCAACAGTTTTGCTGTGAAAGTTTATTTTGATCATAAATTTTAAACCATACACATGTTTTCCATGAAATTTTTAATGGGGATGCATCAGGGTAAGATGAACAAACATGTTTAATTTAAAGTCAAAATGCTTCACAATTTTCGAGAAATGAGCCACCATCACCTATAACCATTTTGGGTTTTTCTCGAGAACTGTGAACTGGGTTTACTCACATTTTATGTGTATAATAATTATTAAGTTATTAACCCGCTGAAAAAAAATCAACCCTACTCAGTTCTCCATTTTGGAGAAAGGGTGAAATTACCAGTTCGCTGTGAAATTGTTGTAAACAAAGATTTCGTAGCAAATTGCCCAGTTCGTTGTGAAATGGTATAGTCAACATAGATCAAGGTTACTCAACTACCATATAGATGGATCATGATAAGTCACCATGAATACTTGAAGAATTATTTATTTTTCCCTGAAATAGTGTAATTTGTTGAGATTTGTATGTCTAAATTAGTTAAAAACTAAACCCTAAAATATAGGAGTCTCATGCAATTAGTTATTAATTTGTTGCAACTCCTTCTAAAATTAGAAACCCTAAATATTTAGAACCTCTTGAGATAGAACGTAATGTAAGACTATATATTGTAATGAAGAGAATGGTAGAGTGTAGAGCGTGTGAGAGAAAAGACCATTGCGCCTATAACATTTCCAAAACTGTTCAGGATGGATCGATAGAGAAGTGCATAACTTTTTGAGCATAGATTCATGTGTTAATGTATTTAAGCTTGTTATCTCTCTTATGTGTATGTTATCCTTTCCTTGTTTTCATATGAATGTTTACTTCTTCAGTATTTTATTGAAATTAAGTGATTGCAGAATTCATCTATGATGCTCTATTTTCATAACAATTAGATACTTTCATATTTTCCTCTAAATTACTTTGGAATTCATCCTATGATTGATGCTCCAATGTAATGGTTTGTTAGTCTTCATTTCCCATCCCATACTACAATGAATTAATAAGATTGAAACATCAGTTATCTTGCCTTTGTTTTGACTGTTCACTTACCAATTATTGATCATTTCAGTTAATAGTTTCAACTTATGACTCCATGCCCAATGGGTGTTTCGCTCAACCCTACCACAATATTTTAAAAACCTCACTTAACTAAATATATATCCATTTTCCTATCTAATAACCAGTCTTTCCTGTGGATGAGTTATAAGAGAGAGACCTCTCTAGGTTGGAAGGGATAGCTTCGAATCTACAAGTTGTTTTGTTGTTACCTATGGGTTTTCCTTCCACGGCCAAGGAAAATAATAGAGTGATAACAATACCTTTAGTTTTTTTTGCAACATACACAACCATTGAAATACACGAGAATTTATGAACTGACCTGCACAACCATCTGACCAAATCCAATGTTGATCCATCTGTATGTTCTTCTCCTTAAGGTGATTGTAGAACAACTGAAAACAATGTTGTACATAGGCTAAGTCATGGAACCGATCATTGATTATATAGAAGTGATATTTTTTCAATATAAATCTATTTTGTTCATTACTATCTAGTCCATTCCTTTATGTGATATGGACCATTATGCTAACCTTATATGTGTGATAATATTGACTTTGAATCTCATTTTATGATTGAAGGGTGTAGTTCTCGGAAAAATCAACCACTGATAACATAATACCAACAAGAAATGTATCTCTACATATTATAAAATTCTCATCCTTCCATCGAGCCACATGGACATGATGAACATAATGTTGTGTCGTTTC
>JZKD02S0225906.1:8692-21666 GCA_000966675.3 Picea glauca
ATAAAGGGTATGGTGCCCTTGATTAAATGCCAGTTTCATACCCTCTTACATGATAGAATCCAGTGGAAACATTGCAATCCTACCAATCTTGAAATCCTAAAAACCGTTAAGTCTGTTGAATTTTGAATGGGACCTAAAGTTCTACTTTCTCCATATGAAGTCCAATGAGGTTGGAACCACTCTCAAACATCATGAAACAATTAATGGTAATGTTAAAAATTTAAGTAAAAGGATGAAAAATGGAAGGCGGGTGGGGACCTCTTTAAATAGAATTAGTAAGGCAAAATGACCCTTAGTTGCACACTGAAACACCTCACAGTGGCAACTTGCATGAGAAAACATGAGCCAGGGTCCTTTTCTAAGCAGGACACGTGTGTCCTGTGAACATGACACATTCTAAATGAGTATCTGACACGTGTCCTACCGTTTGGTGTCCGAGACGTAGGATTCACGACACAAGGGGGGGTTTGGACGTGTCAGGTGACTTAGAAGAAAACCATAAACTGAGAAAAAAAATTTGCTACAAAGATATAATTGAGTGTTGGCAAATAAGTTGAAAAGTGGGTTTGTTGCGCCACGAGAAAATCAGAAAAATTGTTGATAACATAATTCATGTGTAAGTCGAAGGTTCCATTTAATTAAAAAAAAAAAGTAAATAACAACTCTAGAAGAATATCAGGGATTGATCTCCAGGACACTACTTGTTGGTCTCCACAGGTGGGAGGCTAGCCAACCAACCAAAACAGAGAAATTATTGGAGCCATCGCACTTGTCAGAATACGACTGTTGTTGCACTTGTACAGTCAACCTGCAAATCCATTTACGTGTTTTTAAAACGCTATAAACAATCGATTGAGAAAAGATTCAATAGATGAGGAACACGCTATAAATATCAATTCCGTTGGTCAAACGAAGTACGAACAGTATAAATATCTTCACGATATAAACAATATAAACATCTCCCTGACGTGGTTATGTGGGGTAGGGAAACTAAAATAAAAAAAAATGTATACATTACGTCCGATAGACTAGGCAAATAAATTTTAAAAAATCAAGCCGCCATCACGATATTAGTGAAGAAGGGTGCCAATAAACAATTTAATCAATATATAATATACAAACCGAAGATAGCTCACAGCACCCCCACCAAGCGGTGAAGAAAAAGATGCGCCCATTATAGGAATCGTGCCACTCAAATCCATAACAATTCTAGGGGATTCGAGCAAAGGGTTATTAGAGGCAACAAGGAAGGGTCGCATCTATTGAAAAAACTGCTACCATCACATGGGCAAGAAGACACGAAGATATAAATACACCACTCCAAGTTACAGAAATATAATTTAAGATTACTTAGTGATTCATTGAAGTATTTAAAAAAAAAAGGTGATGAATTACTTTTTATCACATTGAAAAATAGTATTGAAGCCTAACATTGAAAGGGGTTTTATAGTACTGTTCCAAAAAAAAGAGTATAGAGAAAAGGAAAAAAAAATTCATAAAAGTTACCACATCAAGGTATTAAGAAATCATCCAAAAAAGGTATAGAGGAAAAGTGAAAGTAAAGAAGACTATAAAAGGGTCAATTTGGAAAAAAAAATGGTGGTATACTTCCAACAAGGTGCCAAATCTCAAGTGAAATTAAATTATTCTAAAGCTAACATTGTAGTAAAAAGGGGATTAAAAGAGAATATTTAGAAAGTTTTGAAAGAGTTTAATTGCCCAAGACCTAAAATCGATTTTAAAATAAACCAAAGATAAGTCTGAACATATCAAGTAGAAACTATAAGAAGAGAGAGCGAGAGAAGGGGTATCTACGAAAAGTTATTAACCATAAGATTAAAGGGCTAAACAATTATTTAATTAAGTTTCAAGGTAAAAAAAATAAATAAATAAAAGAAGTCAATTCGATCCATTACTTACGATGGTTCATTTAAATTCGTAGTCCAACGATTAATTAATAAAAGGAAGTATAAAGTGTATTTAACTATAATTATACCAAAGGACTGAGTTATATTTAAAGGTGAAAAAGTTAAAATATTTTTTATTTAAGTCAAAAGGGTTTTATTAAAGAAGTATAAAAAGTGCCCATTCAAAGTTAAAAAGGAATATATTATTTATTCCACGTATATTAAGGTTATAAAAATTATTCCATTTGGAATTAAAAAGGTACATTTAAAATTATGTATATATATACATAATCAAAGAAGCTATTGAATAATTAAAAGTGTATAAGGAAGTTTTTTTGAGGTAACGTAAATTGTCAACGAAAATACATGGAGTCCAATAATGAGGAAAACGAAGATTTCCTAAAACTTCAAGAAAAATTGTGTCAGTGCTACTTATATTCAAAGGGGCACTTGCAAGGAAAGATGTCACTATTTCTATTGATCCAACTCAGAATGATAATTATGTTAGTACCAAATGTGCTAACCAATTATTGATTCCTAAGTCAAATATAATTGAAGAGATAGATTTGTGGAACGAGAAACAATATTGCATAAGCAATTTACAATTGAACATTGAAGATTATACCTTTGCATCACAATTCACTGTTAGATCCTTACTCTATGATGACGGTGACATAATTTTGGGTTCACCCTGGATGGAAACACGAGGGTCCTTCATATTAAACACAAAGAATAAGTTTTTGACATTTTCCTATAAGAAGAAGAAGATAGCATTACAGGACATTAAATTGGATTCAGATCCAGTAACATCAGAGGACCTTAAAGATATTTCAAAGGTGATCCTTCAAGATAATCAAAAGTCAATGCAAAATATGCAAAAAGAATTTGACAAGATTATCGTCGATAAAGATGAAGAAATTTTTCATCTCAAGAATCATAGTCATAACTTGACCGCCCAGATTAAGAGGTCAAAAAGTGAGAAGTGGCACCAAGAAACGTTCAAACAACTTACCAAGAAGAAATCATTGATTGATAAGGAAACAATCATCACTTGACCACTCTGATACCATGAAGATTTTCCAGGTCCTATCAAGCTGCCAACTAGGTCTGTCTTTGACCTCAAGTTGGCTCAAAGTTTCAACTGTCAATGAAGGTTTTGTTGTTGTTTTAGGAAAGCCAACAGTTTAGGAACTTCTTGCTGATTTGTTACAGTTACATTTGCAATTTAGGTGCTCTAGCATGTAGTTTTAGTCACCAAGGGTAAGCACATGCATACCAAAATAAATGTAACACGCCTAGAGATCTTTACAACTGAAAATACAGTTTTTCTACACTCTAACATACAAGAAATTGAACACAAGTATTTTTGGTCAACATGACCCTGGATAAAAACCCCCCGGGGAAAACCAGTTTGGAATATATGTCTATATATGAGGAGAATAGATGGTGGAATACAGTAAGTACAAAATATAGATGAACCTGATATAATAGCAGCTTGATCCAAGCTGCAACACTAGTCCAAATGAAGCAAGAGCGCCCTAGGATGGTGCGCCCCCCAAAAATGTTGACAAGAGCACTGAACTGGAGCTAGAAGCCAACTGGAAGCTTTGATCAAGAAACCCCTCCACAGTACTCTGATACTGATGAGTAGCCTCCCTCTGAAACAAACCTCACTACAATCTGAGCTCTGAAAGTCCTCCCCACTAATGATGCACCCTCCTTAGAACAAGAATCTCCCCACTAAATAAACAAGGCCCTAAGCCTGTTGGCTATCTCCATGGAAGGGAGCGCCCAAGCTAGCCTCAACATATGCCTGAAACCTCATCATCATGCTCTCTCAAACTCTCCAAGCAAACAAATGAGTGAATGAGCTCTTCCTCCTCCTTTGCACCCCTCTTGAACCTCCATAAGGAAACCTAAATGATCAATGGTTGAGATCATCCCATCTCAAGTCTAATCATAGGTTGAGATCTCACCAAAAGAATCTCACTCTCAAACCCACTTTCGGTTAAGTTCCCTAAGTTCACTTTATGTCTCCTAATTCACCCACAAAGTGAATTAATAGTGATTTTAGGCATAAATGACCAAATTTCACTTTTGACTTAAATCTCCTAAGTCAAAGTGAAATTAGACATAAAGTACAAGGCACAAAGTACATAGTACTTCCCACATGTGTTTAGGAGCTCACAAACACATGTGAAACACCTCCCAAGGTACATAATCTCAACACTTAAAGATATTTCAAAGGTGATCCTTCAAGATAATCAAAAGTCAATGAAAAATAAGCAAAAAGAATTTGACAAGATTATCGTCGATAAAGATGAAGAAATTTCTCAACTCAAGAATCATAGTCATAACTTGACCGCCCAGATTAAGAGGTCAAAAAGTGAGAAGTGGCATCAAGAAACGTTAAAACAACTTACCAACAAGAAATCATTGATTGATTAGGAAACAATGACTGATCCCATCGAAATCAAGAAATCATCAGCTGTAAAAATCCAAGCTACAGAGAAAGGAACAAATACAAGTCCAGTTGAAGTCAAGACAACATTGGATGTAGGAGTACAAACAATGGAAACTCCAAGTGTACTTACTAATAAAAGTTCATCAATTAACAATGCAACATCAATGCATGAAGAAAATAAAACTCCAAAAGAAAATCAAGAAAACGCTACAAATATGATAAGGGAAAATCATGCTACAAGAACTCCTTATCGACATCCAAATCATAAAAGAAGATATCTTAAGCAGTCATAGTATCAATATCAGTTAGGATGGAAACAACTGACTTATCTTTCGAAAAACATTCCTACCAGCGCAATTAAATCTCGTGATAACAAGTCATCAAGGAAGTGTAACGTTCTGCAAAGGATTGAATTAGGATGGTCAGATCGTTTTACGATTCGAAAATTTTGTTCAGCACTCAATGGTTCGTATCGTCTCGTATCATCAACTACGACAACTCCAAGAATAGAGAATGATGTGAAGACATTACAAGCCAAAGAAAAAGACGTGAAGCCCTTCCATCACTATGCTTCAAGGACAAAGCATTTGAAAAGGGGAAGGCAATGTTATGAACACAAATATATAGAAATAGATATAAATAAATAATAATAATTAATACTCAATAACTAAATATGTTATGAAGACACACCTTCCTGATGAAAGGTCATGTCTCTTATGAAAGGGCACCCCTGCATGGGTATATATATAACCCTCATTTCTCATTTCTAATCATAGCTAATAGTACCCCTAATGGAGTGCCTTGTACCCAATTCTTTTATCAGCAAAATGGTCCCCACATGACCCATCATGACAGGCTTTTAGTATCTCATTGATTTCGTCTTCTCGTACGCATCTTCTAATAATCAAATCAGGCCCAGTGTAAAAGAGGCAGCCATCAATCCATGAAAATATTTCACTTTTCCTGACTATACTTCGTTGCTCTTTGGGAGTCATATGTTGTGGGAGTTTTCCTGCAACCAAAAAGTTAGCAATATCTACAGACCATGGAGAGTTAGTAGATACTACAAAGAGATGTTCATCCGGAAAGCAATCTTCTACTAGAGGTTCATTTTCATCAATTGTTATTCTAGAAAGAAAGTCAGCAACTACATTATCTTTTCTTGGTTTATTTAAGATGGTAATGTCAAATTCTTGAAATAAAAGAAACCATCTAGAGACCCTTCCATTAGTGATTGGTTTATTCATTAAATACTTAATAGCAGCATGATCAGTATGTAAGATTACGGGATATCCGGTAATGTAGTGCCTAAACTTGTTTATTGCATGAATAACAAGAAACTCTTTTTCAATTACCATATAGTTTAATTCTACGGGCGAGAGATTCTTACTGACATAGTAAATTGCATATGGGTCCTTTCCTTCTAGTTGCCCTAGAACAGCTCCAATGGCAATGTCTGATGCATATGTGGAGATGTGGAATGGGAGGGACCAATCAAGTCCTCATAAGACAGGAGCTTCGAACGGTTTGATTTTCAATTCATCAAGCGCATGTTGGCATGTCTTTGTCCATGCAAACTGAGTATCTTTGTTAAGTAAAGCAAATAATGGATGAGCAATTTGTGAAAAAATTTCAATCAATCGACGGTAATAACCAGCATATCCCAAGAAGCTTTGTACTTGCTTTTGCAAAGTTGGTGTTGGAAAGTTTCATATTACCTGTACTTTTGTTGGATTTTCTTGGATACCTTTGGCTGAGATGCGGTGTCCTAATACAATGCCATCAGTTAACATCATAAAGCATTTTTCATGTTGAGGGAAACGTTTGATTATTTACACCTTATCAATGTTTTCTCCAGGTTCGTCGATGCCTCGTCAAATTTGTCCCCATATGCTATGATATCGTCCATATATATTTCCACACATTCATGAATTAAATCAGAGAATATACTAATAACAGCTCGTTGAAAGGTGGTGGGGGCGTTGCATAACCCGAATGGTAGAACACGATAGGCAAATGTCCCCCAAGGGCAGGTGAGCGTTATTTTGTCTTGATCTTCGGGTGCGATAGGGATCTAGTTGTACCCACTGAATCCATCGAGGAAAGAAAAATATTTCTTTCCAGCCATCGTATCCAAGACCTAGTCAATGAATGGGAGTGGGAAATGGTCTTTGTGTGTTGTTTTGTTGATTTCTTTATAGTCGACACAAATTCTTCATTTACCGTTTTTCTTTGGTACTATGACTAGAGGGAAGACCCATTGGCTATCATAAATTGGGTAGATGAAGTTGGTTGTAAGCAATCTCTATAGCTCTTCTTTGACTATGTCCTTCAATGCCAGATTCATCTGACGTTGGAGTTGGCAGATGGGTCGGGATCCTTCCTTAATATATATGTGATGTGTGCATAGGTCAGGATGGGTTCCCTTCATGTCAGAGTAATCCCATGTGAAGGCATCACTATGCTTTTACAACACTTTAACCAATCGCTCTTTTTGTTGTTCAATTAGTCCCTGGTTTATTTTTAAGGTTTTCCCTGGGCTGATTTCTATGGTTTTTGTAAGGGATCCTTGATATTTTTCTAGTTTGGATTCGTGTTCTATGGGCGAAATGCTTGTTGAGACTAGAGAAGCATGTGTCTCTGGTTGCATCACATGCTCAAGAACATGTGTGTTTTTTGAGGAAGAGGAAGCTATAAAATCGTTGATTTCACCATCCTCTGTTTTATTTCTTATGGCTAAGTATTGGTCTATGGAGAGGACTTGATGGGCTTCTCCTTCTTCCTCGCTATCTTCTATATGTCAACCCAAAGTGGCATCTCCAGGTCAATGTTGGGTTTGGCAGGAGGATAGAGGGTTAATTGTTTTGTGGATGTCCCGTGGGAGATGGTCATATTGCCTAACCTACAGTCGATGTAAGCATCTGTTGTGGCCAGCCAAGGCCTTCCCAAGATTAGAGGATACCCTCCGAGAGAGGTTTTTGGCTGTAGGACCATAAAGTCAACGGGATATTCCCATGAGTCTATTGAGATCACTACATCTTCCAAGATGCCCTCTGGTTTAATGGTTGATCTGTCGGCTAGCTGGAGTACAGTTGGGGTTTCGCCAAGGCCCGTAAGACCTAAGGCTTGCATGGTCTCGCGTGTCATAACATTGATGGCAGCCCCAAGGTCAATTAATGTGTTACTGATGAGTGTATTGTTGATCTATAGATTAACTATTGGACTGCATGGATCTGAGTATTTTGTTGTGAGAAATCCCCCCATCATTAAGTCAAACAGTTTTCCCATGACATGGACAGTTTAGGGATCCTTTCATTTCCTACCAGGTTTTCTCAAGCAAAGTTCCCATACCACTTTTGAATATATGGGCACATCCTTGATGGCTTGAAATAGAAGTATTTTGACACAAATTTTTGAGTTCTTCCAGGAAGTCAAACTCAGGCTAAGTAAAAGGTTTCTCTAGATGTAACTTTCTGGATAAGGTGGGTTTTGAATTTCAGGGTGGGCATTCTCATCTTTCGAAGGTTTCTGAGATTTTTGGTTCCAATTCTTCATTTTGGACATCCTCATTCAAATCTTCAATACTAATGCGAGGTTGGTCCTTGGTTAGAGTCTTCCCGGATCGAAGATGAACATCATTGCAGTCCAGGGAAGAGATGGAATAAGTAGGGTAGGCAGCAAGTACAGCAACTTGCGCTGGTTGGCTTGGCCTTCTGTTATTAGGGTTAGGAATGGGTTGTGCAGGTAGTTGTGGTCGAGGAGCGGCGGATGTGGATGCATAAATATGGGGAGGGGGAAGAAGTTGCATGGGTGGTTGTTTCATAGGCTGTTGAGGCCCTCCTGCAGTAGGATTTCCCCACCCTTGTTGCCATAATTGGTTTGGAGGAGGAGGAGGAGCCACGCATTGTTGTGTTGGCATACTCCATGGTTGAGAAGCATATTGCATGGAAGGGTTAGTCCAATATGAATTGAAATATTGAGATTGATCTTGGATCATACCTTGAGGTCTGGGCTGCCATGTTCGCTTTCGAGAGACAAAGCATAACTACTCCAATTCCTGCACTTTCTAGTAGATAGCTTTTAGTCCAGGTAAGGATGGACAGCTGTGAGTAGAATGGTCCTCGCTACATATTCCAAAAACCTCGATTTGATTGCAGCTTTCTTTAAGTTTTTTGTGGATCTGGATTCAATAGAACTGAAATAGAATATAGATATTAAAGCCCTTAACTTCTAAAAATAAATCAAATCATTCACACACAAGAATGAATACAATAACATAAAGAAAACCCTTGAGGTAGGGTAACACCATGTATTATTTGTCAAGGAAGGGAACACTCCTCAAGAAATACTTGCTTACCAATTACAATATTCTTCACCATACATCCATTACATTGCTTCTACTTATTTATAGTACTATCTACCTCCTAGGAACATTTATTGCTAAGTATTGGTCTATGGAGAGAACTTGATGGGCTTCTACCTCATACTCACTTATGATTTGACGAGGGAAAAAAATTTCCATTAAACTGTGTTCTGAGTAAACAAGTTACTCTAAAGAACAAAACTTTAACTGCCAAATTTGAGCACTTTGAATCAACCTTTGTTTCATTTAATTAAAAACACTACAACCTGCAGTATGCCAACCATAGGTAAGTTCAAAGTGGTAGCTTTACATTCCAAGGATACAGACCTCTTCATGTTATAAATGTTCTTTTTCATGAGACAGTACAGAACATTAAGGTGAAAGAGCAAGGGAATTTAATCTAAACAATGTGCTGATGTAACAAAAAATAATAATTTGCAAGAAGCCCAAGCAGAAAAGACATTTAAATGTCTGAATGAAAGAAAATTCATTTTGGACATATTATGGGACACTTCTTGAATGTAATTTTCAAGAGCTCTAACTACCCTTCTACACAATAAAAAGAGGCCTTATGAAATCCCTCAAATTAATCATATAGTTACATTTAAAAGGAGAGTCCCTTGAAGGATGTCCTTGAATGAAAAGGATGGATCAATTATGCCCAAAGTATCATTCTTTCAGAAGCTGTTTATAGAGAGGAATCAGTAGCTCTGGCTTTCAATACTCGGGCAACAGAGTAAACATTTGAATTGTAACTATCCTCTGCCAAAACCCAAGCAATGTGCATAATACATATGCTGGTCTTTAAAGTTTATAGTAATACCAGTCAATGCATACAACACTAGAGACATTTTAACTTTAATAATGTAGTGATTATAGTAAAAGTAATTGCCATTTGACTCATCAGCATTTTTTGTAATGTACATAATGCATGTTATTGTTGAAATTGTATAAATAACCAATTATTTTCAATGAATTTTGCATTTCCAATAAAAACGGATAAACTATAATTTTAGGTAGCTGCATGAATGAGGAACTATCGAGTAATGTGAGTACAAACAGAAAAAATTTCTTTAAAAACTTACCAAAGATGGCCAGACTGAATTGAGAGTATGAAACAAGTACATGTACAGCAAAGAAAGAAAGAAAGATGCTATCTCAATGTTCACAGAAGACTAAACAAGTCACAGAAGGATAAGAAATACACCTTTGTAAGAGGAGCATCAATTCGACCCTGCTTCTGTTTTGGGATGCCAATAACTAATGCCCAGTATCTTCTCTTTAACTTTCTTCCACACAGAGCAAGATCCTATATAGCTAAACAATTAGTACGTGAAACAAGACAGCTAGAAAAAAAAATCCATAGAAGTTGTGTTGCAAGCTTAAATGAAACCCAAAGAAGAAATTCTCTACAAAAATATTTAACTGAAACCAATTAAAGAGTGCATAATTTAAAAAGGCTTTCTAATGCTTCTACATACCTCAGAATTGGATACCGTGGCAGTTTTTTCACGGAACACAGAGTGAAGAAGAGCAGCACTTTCGCGTGTCCTTGCCATCACCAAAACACCGCTACACTCCTTGTCAAGTCTATGTACCTAAGATCACACCCAACAGCCAATGTAAGTACAACTGTAATACCTTCAAACTTCAAAAACTTCACTATTACCTCCCAGGTTCTCACTAAATGTAAAAGTCCTAAGCACAAGGATGAGACCCCAAGGGCAACTTAGGCAAACCACCACTGTCACCTCGGTGGTTTTTCCTTTCTCACTTTAGACCACGGGTGGTTCTAGTCAAGGGGGGCTTCCCTAATGTCAAGTAAGCTCAATGTGTTATAGTATGAAGTGTTGAGATTTGGGTACCTTGGAAAGTGGTCCCCTTGTGTTTGTGAGTCTCTAAACACAAAGGGGGAGACTATTACCCTCATTACTTTACTTTATGTTCTAATTTCACTTTGACTTAGGAGTTTAAGTCTAAAGTGAAATAAGTCACTTTAAGTCATTAAAGTGACAATTAATTCACTTTGTGGGTGAGCTAAAGCACATAAAGCAAACTAAGGAAAGTGGGTTTCCTAAGTGAGATTTTTGGATTAAATCTCACCCACTGATTAGACATGGCTAGATTGGATCTAGGCCATTGATCTTTTAGGGTTTCGCCAAAGAGAGGATAAAGGAGGGAATAGGGAAAATATGAGATTCATTCTTCACTTGAGAGGAGAGGAGAATGAGGAGAGCTCTTGGGCGCATATCTTGAGGAGGAGAAGGCGCATGAGGTCAAGGGTTTGGGAGGAGCCATAGCTTGTTGGTAGCTTGCATGGAGAGACTTCCATGGAGGAGTGGGCTACATCTTGAGGAGGAGCACATTCACCTTGACTAGGGGCACATTTGCTAGGAGGAGAGGCGCATTCTTGAGAGAAGAAGGATGTATCTCGCTTGTGGGAGGTTCCCATCTCATGGAGGAGACTCCTTCAATATGCTTAGGTGCACTCTAGAGAGTAGACGGCGCAAGGGTGAAGGAGGGCGCTTACTTGTGGAGTTTTGCTAGAGGAGGGACGCACTTGAGCATAGGGGCGCACCATCAATTGGAGGGAGGCACTCTTGAGAGGAGGGCACTCCAACAAGGGCAAAGCAAAGGCAAGGCAAGGTTATAGGCACAAGCAAAGGCAAGGTCAAAGAAAGAGGCAAGGAAAGAGCTCCAAAGGTTAGCTAAGGAAGAGGAGCGCACCAAGGCAAAGGGCGCCTAGCTTCAAGAGGCTAGCAGGAACATCTTCAAGGGACTCCAAAGCATCCAAGAAGGGTTGCTATTGTACCAGGTTCACTTGTATATGTTTTCCGTGTTGTACATTTCGCTTTGAGGCCTTCTATATACATCTACTCCAAACTGGTTTTCCCCATGGGGGTTTTTCCAGGGTCATGTTGACCAAAAACTTATGTGTCAATTTCATACATGCTTAGAATTGTTAGATCAGCATTTAGAGTTGTAAAGATTGAGAGGAGCGTTATGTGTTTTTGACTATTATTGTATGTGCTAATCATTGGTACGAAAACACTTGCAAGGGCACCTCAAAAGAACACTTAACCACAAAAATTATCAGTAACCACAAAAATTATCAGCAGAAAGTTACTTAACACTTTGCTGTCCTAAAAGGCAGCAAAGGACAGTTTTGGAAGTTCAAACTTAGAGCTAAAATCTGATCAAAGACAGATCAGTTTTAGCAGCCTGATAGTACCTCGATTCTCTTCATGAAGTGGGAGCAAGAGAGAGCTTAATTATGTTATTATCCAATTTAATGTTTATGATTAGTGTTCTAAACTCACAATTTAAATCAGATTTCCAATTAGCCTTAAAAGATTTAAATGACCCACAACACAAGGCTAAATTAAAGCAAATAGACTGGAAATTATAAAATGGAACTCAACACATTTGCTTATAAAAGACAGAAGATCAATTCCAAATCTGTATTAATGTTATTTAATGCAGAAATTTCAGATTTAGGAAAGATCTATGGACGGGCTTCTTTTCAAGATATAACAATTACAAAGTAGGCCTTAAATCTAGCAAATTGATTTTGATTTTCACGAAGAAGTAGATTTGCTAAATGAACATGCAAGCTGAACTAAGATCTAGTTTAAAGATGTTATTTCAAAATAAATCCAGATTCAAATCAACTTATCAAATACCCCTCAACAAAAGATGAAACAATGCTTAAACTAGGGTAAAATATGCAAGACGTCCAGGGTTTTTAGGCCTAGAGTCCTCAATTTCAAGTCTAGATCTGTATGTAAGATGTTTCTAAATGCCAAATTCAGATCTAGAGCATAAAATCAAAGCCTCTTTAAAAGATATCCAACCAGCAAAAGAAAGACTAATATCATGCAAAACATCTAGGTTTTAGGCTAGAAAAAGTGGGACGATTTGCATCTAACTCAACCAAATTGATCTTAAACCTGATTTTTATGATTTTTATCAATGAAACATTCAGATCGAAATCAGAAATTAATGCCCTATTAAGATCTTGCAACAACGCCCTAGGGTTTGAAGGTGAATTTCAGCGATTTGAAGGTGAATTTCAGCAAAACGCCCAAGGGTTTGAAGGTGAATTTCAGAGATTTTGCTTAGGAGAGAGTGTTGATTTGTGTACCTTGGGAGGTGTTCCCCATGTGTTATCCCTCCTTAGCACATGTGGGAAAGTCATTTGGCACTTTGTCCTAGTCCTTTATGTCTATTTGTACTTTGA
>JZKD02S0225939.1:5254-21665 GCA_000966675.3 Picea glauca
CTTTTGTCCTCCAACTGCTGCAACATGAAGTTCTCCTGAAGCTTGAGGCAAAGCTAAAGGGTGGGGACAATAATGGACTTGGCAATTTGGCAGAGTTTCTTTGCTATCCTTTTTCGTCCTCTTGATTAGTACCCCTACCCCTCCTTTTATAGGCTAGGAAGAGCTAGGGTTTTAGGCGAACTCTCGGCCATGCATGGTGGAGAGTTTCAGTTAACTGACAAAAAGCCTCGTGTCCCGGCGGAAACTTTCCTGATTTTTTGCTTTGTTAGGTACCCGCAGGCTGTTTTGGGCTAGCCCGTGGATGCCCGCGTGCAGTAAGAGGACAGCAAGCGGTTTCCCGCGCCCAGTGAGAAGTTAGGGCACGGGTTTCTTGTTTCAAGTGGTTTTTTGAGGAATTTCTCAGCATGGCTTTGGCTAGGAAGAGGCATGAGTTGGCCTGATGCCAGGTAAACCTGTATGGTGCATTTTAGGGTTATAACACTCAACTTCATATTTTAACATTTATTCTTACTCTCTTTTTCTCATTTCTTCTTCATACTCATATTTTATTCTTATTTCCTTATCATGTATATGTATATCTTCTTCAACATTATTCTTCTCTTCCTCCTTCCTTTTAAGCATTCTTTTCACTTCAATTATTTTCTACTTTATTTTTTCCATCTTACTGTCAAAGGACATGATAGGGGAAGTATAAAAATATTTGAACTTATTCCTTAGTTGTACCTCCTCCCAAGTGACAACATTTTCATAGGGAAGTTCAATATCTCACTACTCATGTGAGTAGGGCCATGTGATGGAAACCATTTGATTATGTTTTGTTATTAATCCTAGGTGATCATGTTTCCTAAATTGGACCTAATTAAACTTATATTCAAGAATAGAATTTGATTCCTTCCTATATTCTTTGTATTTCATTAAACCATAATGGCCAATATACAATTTGTAAAGGATCATTTCATCATTTTCTAGTGAGGCATTAAACCCTTGTAAAATTATTTGATAGAAAATCTCTCCTAATATTATCTTATTTGAAACATGTTTTGGTGAGAGATCAAGAGTAGTATTTACCTCATATATTATTATATAGGTCAAGTCTTGATCTAGGCATATCTCGGTAACCATCCACCTTTTAAACTATATTAACTTTTTCAATCATGGCATTTTGATAAACCGTGATATTTATCCTTTTGACAGGGAATGTAATGTAATTCCATCTCCATTTGTTAATTATATCCATCATGTAATAATTCTCTAGTGGTGTTATATACATGCATACAATGTTAATACACTAGATCACATCATAACTTCATTGTTAAGTGTGCTTGGGCTAGAGTAGTACTGAGATGGGTGACCTCCTAGGAATTCCTAGTGTTTTACATGTCTGTGGAGTTTTGTAAACTTAGACCAATTTATCCCATATGCATCATGTGAATTATTCTCCTCTCACTCTCTCATATATAATCGAGGTGAAGGAGGTCCCTTAGGTATTCAATGAAGTGTGTAATTCTTAGTGTGAATGAGTATAGCTACAATCTCTTTGCTTTCAAAAATAATCTACCATCATTTGCTATATTTTCATTTTCATCTCATTTATTTCTCAATATGGTATATATTTTTCCCATGTGATCTATTGGAACTCAATTTGTAATTTCCTGGCTTCATATATACCAATTCTACCAAGAACACATGTTTGAGACTAGTTTTACGATGAGTAAAATATCATAATTTTCAGTCATTATTTCTAAAATTTTAGCATCTCAAAATACAAAATTTCTAACATAGGAAATTAGATATGTCCTATAATACTATTAAAAATTTTACAATCTAAAAATTCACCTAATAAAGGTTATAGATAAAATTCCGAAATGACTCATTTGAGACTAATTTCAGGACTAGTCAAAAGCCTCAACTTAAACAAGATATATATAGAAACATATAATGATACAAAACCCAAGAATTTATCGGGCCTAGGAAAATTTCACAATCTTATTTTACCACAATTTATTTTTTTTGTCTTCTCGGGCCTAGGAAAATTTCACAATCTTAAACTTCTATGAAAAAAATTATAGACAAAATTTCAAGATGACTGGTTTGAAGGAAAAAAATTAGTATTGTATGTTTTGAAACCAAATATTGAGAAACAAACACCAAAATGTCTTGAAAATATAGATATAAGTAACTCAAACTCTTTTGAATCATATAGAAAAATGAAAGAGTTTTTAAGGGGGAAACCTCCTTTTACAATAAAACAAATGTACAAGTTGAGATGATCCTAAAACTAGGTCTCCTTGGTGTGTGTGTGTGAGAGAGAGAGAGAGAGACAAAGGGAACAATTACAATTAAGGATCTATCCAACAACACTTATATAACAATAGAAATATAATAACTCAATATCTAGGGATTTACATGGGGATTTATTCTTAACATGGGGCTCTATGTAAGGCCTCAAAAACCATGCCCTTTATCTTATATATCTAAACTATCTATGTATGATTGTAGCCAGAAAATCCACATGTAAAAGAGTATGCCTCATTCCCTACAACTTGATCTAATATCTCATTATTTAATGGTGTAGGAAAGGGTTCATGTATGTAGGCCTCATTTATTCCACATAAGTAAACACAAATATATATTTCACTTGTTTTCCTTCCCTATATCATGATCATATTGATCCAATTTAGAATCCTCTAATGGAAAGATAAATTTGGTGACCAAAATATTGTCAGTTTCTTATTTGACCTATTCCTTGTAGTGTATATTAATTCTATATAATTGTTTTTTAATCAATCAGGTGTCAGGCTTCACTTCAATTTTCATCACCCCCACACTCTCCTACCATGCCACTAATTTTTTTTTAAGTTATGATGAAATAGGTCAATATAATTCTATAATAGAGCTACAATATCTACAATAATGTGATTATTGCTATAGTCATTAATAATGGATATCTTTGATTCATCCTTTGTACTGGTGTTAACTTACTTTTTTTAATTGTGAATCATGGAAACACAGTCAACTATTAGTATCCCAAGTGTCATAGATGACATGGTGACCTTTTGTTTCCTCAAACCATAGATGCTAAATTTATTCTACAAGGTCAGTTTCTACAAGGTCTACATCTATGGGTTCTACTTCTATAGCATTCCCATATGTAGGAGATTCTTTTTCATAACCTAAAATAATAGAGTATGGGTGGTATTATCAATGAAACCATGTTCTTTTCTCTATGTCATACCTAAGATTTACAAAAGGTTTCCAAAAAAGATCCACAATAACCTAGTATGTTAGCATGTTCAACCTTCCAAAGGAACGAGGTCTCACCCAAGGCATGTTTGATATTTTTCAACTCAGTGATGTGTGGACTACTGATAATTTAGTGGGGGTCTGGAATCCATTGGTTAACCTTTAATCACATTCATTTAGGCTAATAGAACATAAATCATGAACAATAAAGACAACAATATACACATCATCCAAATCAGTCCTAAGCACATAAAGATGAGTAGAATAGTTTTACATTGCGTTATAACTACAAACATTACATACCATAATGGGAATAGACTATGAATATTTCATTCTTATAAATAAGACTGAAACATACGTCTCTCATATTTATCTTAGCATAACAACATAATTGAATAACTAGCATCATAACTAACTTTACATAGCAGTGTCCTCATATCTATATGAAAGGGAGGTGGTTACACAAGATTCCTAAATATACTAGAGAATATGTTAATGGTTGTAACCCATTGATATGGAATGATATACACCATAAGGTAAATACACATTAGGTCAAATGGACTAGGTTCAAATTGTTTATAAGACAACTCTTTAGAATTTTCCTAAGCATGCTTCTGTGATTATGCATACTGAGGATTTTGTATCTTAATGTTGTTGAGCACACACTTATACTAATAGGTGGGGTGAATCCGTATAAGATTTTTTTTTACTTTTCCAAACATTCATAAACTATTGGAAAATAATCACATATGAGATATATTAACTATATAACATGGAAAAAAATATTTACATGAAAACCCTTTCGAGAGAAAATAGAAAAACTTATCTTTATAATTCTTAGTAGGCACTAACCTACTATTACAAATATTTGTAGGTACCAACCTATTGGAGACACCAATATCCATTGATAAAAACCATGGTATGCACTAACCTGCTCTTACAGATATTCATAGACACCAATCTACTAGAGACAACAATCCCCACTGCTAAGCACAAACTTAGCAAGAGACACCAATCTCATTGTTTGAGAGGCACACAACTTCAAGTTAAAAATATTCTTTAGTACAAATAAATTCTTCAAAATATGATAACATTCAAATTACCTTCAGTGAGTCTGCTTTCTACTTCTTCCTTCACTAGGTCTGACCAAAATTTGAATTTCCAAATGAAATTTATGGTAACTTTCCCAAAGCTTGTTGGTTTTGGCCTCTTCTCAAGAATGAAATTCTATAGAATACCACATATACAATTTTTCAAATCAGATTCTCAAATGTTTACCTAAGGTACTTTGGTATGTCTCCTCAAATCCTTGAAAATTTCACAGTTTAAAAAGTCCCAGAAAAGACGTTATAGAGAAAATGCCAAGTAGACCTTTTTGAAATCAATTTCAAGACCATTAAAAACCCCTAAATTATACATAATATATATTATAATTTGAAGCAAACCAAAGTCTAAAATTTTTGCCCAAGGTACTTTTGTATGTATCCTTAGATCCTTGAAGATTCTGTAGTCTAAAAAGTCCCACAAAATAAGTTATAGAGAAAATGTCAAACTGACCTGTTTGAAACCGATTTAAGGACTATTATAAAACCCTAACTTCCACAAAGAACATCTCAAAAAGTGTAGTGAAACAACATGTGAAATTTTAACCACATGTATCTAGAGATCTCGCATGCATCTCCTCAAAATTTCACGGTCTGAAACGCCCCAAAAAATAAGTTATAGAAAAAATGTCAAACTGACCTATTTGAAACGAATTTCAGGAGCATTTAGAAATTCTAAATTTCACAGGGCGTATATCAAAATGTATAGTGAACCAACATGAAATTTTAACCACATGTACCCATCAATCTTACCTCTATCCCCTCAAAATTTGGCATTCTAAAACATCCTAGAAATAAGTTATAACGAAAATTCCAACCTGGCCTGAAATTGATTTCATAACTCTCCCCTTTTGGAATGTTACTCATTCTTTGTTCATCCACTTCTTCAAATGTTATTATATGTTTCACCTACACAATTTCCCTTAATAGTTTCTCTTTTTATACTTATCATAACCTTTCATGAAGAGACATATTAATTCAAAAAGTCAGGCACCCATTAATTAAATAATCAATTCCCCCTTTTTAATTAACTTTTCCAAATACCATGGGATTTATGGGTTTGAAACCACCATTTCACTTTTTACTTTTTCATGTGCACCCATTTTTTTAATATACTTGTAAACCTATATATAATTCAATATTGGAAATTATGTGTGTATTTGTAAATCCATAATATGACATTAATGAAAACATTAATCCTTTGACATCGATGGCAATAATTCCAACAATCTCTCCCTTTGTCATCGATGGAAATCCTACAATGAAACACATAGTCCACTAAGTATATAAATAATTTCCCCCCTCTCTGCAACTCTCCCAAGAATAGAAATAATTCTCCCCTTGTATGCAACTCTCCCCATTTGACATTAATGAAAAAGGGATGCTCCCCTGAATGTTTGTTTCTCCTTAAGAACTTAGTGTCTAGATGAGATGGATATTATTACCAATTGCATGTCCTTTAATTTGTTTTGACTAAACAAATTTCTCAAACACGGTAAATCAATACCCCTAATTAAGTATAAGTAATTTCACCAAAAACACAAGATAATCAATCTCCATCGATGCAAGAAGTATCTATATCCAACATAAGCAGTGGTACATATCCAACAATAGTTGAACATGGCTCAGTTGGTCTCAACAAATCCAAGTTGATTTGACAAAAAACAGTCAAGTCAACAAGAAGACACCAATTGGTTTTTAATATCAACAACTTCAAGTATATCCCCCTTGAGTGATAAATAATTAGTAGCAATAGTTCTCATCGAAAATTATAGTCGATGGACACCCAATCAAAACTAAGTCAATGAATACTCAGTCGAAACTTCGTTTGACTATCATGTCATGTCAATCCTCGGTCAACCAATTCCAAGGAAATAATCAATAAGTAAGAGGAATGTTTCACGATTGTGGAACCAATGATACAAAACAATATGAAGTCCTCAAACATCTATTCAAATGATTTTTTTCCATGACCATCCATCAATCCAAATATAATCTATCCTAGTAATCGACACTAGTCCACAATTCTTTCTTTCATGTCCCTTCTACAAAGATATGAAATCATGATTGGCATTCCTTTGATTTTTATGGTTAGAATGATGATAGGGAATACATTTTTGTGTTGGATTATCATAGGAAGTAGGCTTGGGGTTAGCTTCACTTATAGGAGTATAAAAACATGACATATTAGAAAAAATGTCATATCTAACATCATTTTCAAATTTTGGCATGTCATGAACATGAAACTCATCAATCTATTTAGCACAATCAATAGTAGTTTTCTCTTCTATAAAACCGATCTGAACTCGACTTGCAACAAATAAAACTTCCCTAGTTGTAGCAAGTCTAGGTGTAGCTATAGAGGAAAAAGTAGCATCAAATCCAAAACATATTCTTGGTGACTTCATCTCATGAGTAATAGGAACAACAACACCATGTCCATTCTTTCAAAGTCCTCCTCTGCTATTTCCCATCTTTCTCAGTCGAGACCCAAAAATATAGTTTTTTTTTTGGAATGAATTGTGTGAGACCACCTTGGTGGAAAATATCTTCTAAATATGTCCTTCTTGTCCTTATAAGGAATGTCATTTTTTTGTGGAACATCATTTTCTTTCTTCTTGTTGTCTTCATCATTGATGGATATTTTGAGTACAAAAACATAGCTTTTAGATTTTCCTTCATTTACTTTCTTTGGTGGATTTATAGCTTTTGAATCTTCTTTGGTGGTCATATGACTTTTATCATAGGAAAAACTAGTCTTAATGAATGGATATCTTTGAAAATTGATGATATCATCTAAGTTTTCAACATTATTTTCAAACTTCAATATTATATTAAACTTAGTTGTTGTTTTCTCTGATTCATTTCTTAAGGAAATATTGTCGGATTCTAGATTTTCATCATTTTCTTCCTTTTCAACTAGATTCTCACCACTTGTTATATACTTCTTGCCTCTTATAATTTAACCTTTAGGTTCATCATAGTATTTTCTTTTTATTCAAGTATTTGTGACATTTTGGATTTTGAATCATGATCCTCTTCTTCATATTTCTAATTTCTCCTTTTGTTTCAAATTTTTTTTCTTAACCTTATTTATTTCTCTTAAGGAACACGAGTTATTCTTGAAGATCCAATTCCCCATATGTTTTAGTATTTTTCTCTTCTTCTGAGTCCATCTTTTTTGTCCCTTTGTATTTAGCAATATTGTTTTTTATTGCTATAAAGAGATTTTCTTCTCTATCACTATGAAAAGTGCTTTCACTGCTTTCCTCAGATGAGTCACTAACCCCTTTTGAGTAGAGACTCTTCTTCTTCTTATAAGAGTTCTTCTTCTTTTCATGATTGTTTTGTTTCTGGTTCTTTTTGTTTTGATTATATTTTCCCCCTTTCCTTACATTATGGTATTCTTCAACATTACTACTTTCATTCTTTTTATATGGATACTTAGCAGCAAAATGTCCTACTTTTCCACAATTAAAGAATTTAAAAGGCATCCTACCTTTGTATTTTGTAGATCCCTTTTTGAGTTCTCTCACAAAATGTGATTCCTCTACATTTGAATCGCATCTAGAATAATATCTTGACTTTTGTTCCTTGTTCTTTATCTTCTTTGAGGCTATGAAGGTTGATTCTATTTTTTATAGATTTTTTTTTTCTATCCTCATTTCATACATCGTCGGGATACCATGTAATTCATTCATTGTCAATGAATCAAGATCCCCCATTTCTTCAATGTCATAAAATTTGGAATAAAATATTAAGGGGATTAAACTTAACACCTTTCATACAATCATCAGTTCTTCAACCTTTTCACCAAGTCCTTTGATAGTGTTGATAAGTTCTTCCACACAAAGGAGATGAGATGCAACATTTTCTTCATCTTTCATTTCCAGACTCTCAAACTTTCTCCTATTGTTTTGTGGATTTTCTTTCTTAACCTTTTCATCTCCTTCATAGATGTTTTGAATTTTATCCCAAATGTCCTTTCCCTATTTGCAATGCATTACCTTGAAAAACGATGATTCTGAGAGACTGCACAAGATGTTATTCATGGATTTTGCATTATTTTCAATAGCCTTCTTTNAACTTTTTCAATCATGGCATTTTGATAAACCGTGATATTTATCCTTTTGACAGGGAATGTAATGTAATTCCATCTCCATTTGTTAATTATATCCATCATGTAATAATTCTCTAGTGGTGTTATATACATGCATACAATGTTAATACACTAGATCACATCATAACTTCATTGTTAAGTGTGCTTGGGCTAGAGTAGTACTGAGATGGGTGACCTCCTAGGAATTCCTAGTGTTTTACATGTCTGTGGAGTTTTGTAAACTTAGACCAATTTATCCCATATGCATCATGTGAATTATTCTCCTCTCACTCTCTCATATATAATCGAGGTGAAGGAGGTCCCTTAGGTATTCAATGAAGTGTGTAATTCTTAGTGTGAATGAGTATAGCTACAATCTCTTTGCTTTCAAAAATAATCTACCATCATTTGCTATATTTTCATTTTCATCTCATTTATTTCTCAATATGGTATATATTTTTCCCATGTGATCTATTGGAACTCAATTTGTAATTTCCTGGCTTCATATATACCAATTCTACCAAGAACACATGTTTGAGACTAGTTTTACGATGAGTAAAATATCATAATTTTCAGTCATTATTTCTAAAATTTTAGCATCTCAAAATACAAAATTTCTAACATAGGAAATTAGATATGTCCTATAATACTATTAAAAATTTTACAATCTAAAAATTCACCTAATAAAGGTTATAGATAAAATTCCGAAATGACTCATTTGAGACTAATTTCAGGACTAGTCAAAAGCCTCAACTTAAACAAGATATATATAGAAACATATAATGATACAAAACCCAAGAATTTATCGGGCCTAGGAAAATTTCACAATCTTATTTTACCACAATTTATTTTTTTTGTCTTCTCGGGCCTAGGAAAATTTCACAATCTTAAACTTCTATGAAAAAAATTATAGACAAAATTTCAAGATGACTGGTTTGAAGGAAAAAAATTAGTATTGTATGTTTTGAAACCAAATATTGAGAAACAAACACCAAAATGTCTTGAAAATATAGATATAAGTAACTCAAACTCTTTTGAATCATATAGAAAAATGAAAGAGTTTTTAAGGGGGAAACCTCCTTTTACAATAAAACAAATGTACAAGTTGAGATGATCCTAAAACTAGGTCTCCTTGGTGTGTGTGTGTGAGAGAGAGAGAGAGAGACAAAGGGAACAATTACAATTAAGGATCTATCCAACAACACTTATATAACAATAGAAATATAATAACTCAATATCTAGGGATTTACATGGGGATTTATTCTTAACATGGGGCTCTATGTAAGGCCTCAAAAACCATGCCCTTTATCTTATATATCTAAACTATCTATGTATGATTGTAGCCAGAAAATCCACATGTAAAAGAGTATGCCTCATTCCCTACAACTTGATCTAATATCTCATTATTTAATGGTGTAGGAAAGGGTTCATGTATGTAGGCCTCATTTATTCCACATAAGTAAACACAAATATATATTTCACTTGTTTTCCTTCCCTATATCATGATCATATTGATCCAATTTAGAATCCTCTAATGGAAAGATAAATTTGGTGACCAAAATATTGTCAGTTTCTTATTTGACCTATTCCTTGTAGTGTATATTAATTCTATATAATTGTTTTTTAATCAATCAGGTGTCAGGCTTCACTTCAATTTTCATCACCCCCACACTCTCCTACCATGCCACTAATTTTTTTTTAAGTTATGATGAAATAGGTCAATATAATTCTATAATAGAGCTACAATATCTACAATAATGTGATTATTGCTATAGTCATTAATAATGGATATCTTTGATTCATCCTTTGTACTGGTGTTAACTTACTTTTTTTAATTGTGAATCATGGAAACACAGTCAACTATTAGTATCCCAAGTGTCATAGATGACATGGTGACCTTTTGTTTCCTCAAACCATAGATGCTAAATTTATTCTACAAGGTCAGTTTCTACAAGGTCTACATCTATGGGTTCTACTTCTATAGCATTCCCATATGTAGGAGATTCTTTTTCATAACCTAAAATAATAGAGTATGGGTGGTATTATCAATGAAACCATGTTCTTTTCTCTATGTCATACCTAAGATTTACAAAAGGTTTCCAAAAAAGATCCACAATAACCTAGTATGTTAGCATGTTCAACCTTCCAAAGGAACGAGGTCTCACCCAAGGCATGTTTGATATTTTTCAACTCAGTGATGTGTGGACTACTGATAATTTAGTGGGGGTCTGGAATCCATTGGTTAACCTTTAATCACATTCATTTAGGCTAATAGAACATAAATCATGAACAATAAAGACAACAATATACACATCATCCAAATCAGTCCTAAGCACATAAAGATGAGTAGAATAGTTTTCCATTGCGTTATAACTACAAACATTACATACCATAATGGGAATAGACTATGAATATTTCATTCTTATAAATAAGACTGAAACATACGTCTCTCATATTTGTCTTAGCATAACAACATAATTGAATAACTAGCATCATAATTAACTTTACATAGCAGTGTCCTCATATCTATATGAAAGGGAGGTGGTTACACAAGATTCCTAAATATACTAGAGAATATGTTAATGGTTGTAACCCACTGATATGGAATGATATACACCATAAGGTAAATACACATTAGGTCAAAGGGACTAGGTTCAAATTGTTTATAAGACAACTCTTTAGAATTTTCCTAAGCATGCTTCTGTGATTATGCATACTGAGGATTTTGTAGCTTAATGTTGTTGAGCACACACTTATACTAATAGGGGGGGTGAATCCGTATAAGATTTTTTTTTTACTTTTCCAAACATTCATAAACTATTCAAAATAATCACATATGAGATATATTAACTATATAACATGGAAAAAAATATTTACATGAAAACCCTTTCGAGAGAAAATAGAAAAACTTATCTTTATAATTCTTAGTAGGAACTAACCTACTATTACAAATATTTGTAGGTACCAACCTACTGGAGACACCAATATCCATTGATAAAAAGCATGTTATGCACTAACCTGCTCTTACAGATATTCATAGACACCAATCTACTGGAGACAACAATCCCCACTGCTAAGCACAAACTTAGCAAGAGACACCAATCTCATTGTTTGAGAGGCACACAACTTCAAGTTAAAATTATTCTTTAGTACAAATAAATTCTTCAAAATATGATAACATTCAAATTACCTTCAGTGAGTCTGCTTTCTACTTCTTCCTTCACTAGGTCTGACCAAAATTTGAATTTCCAAATGAAATTTATGGTAACTTTCCCAAAGCTTGTTGGTTTTGGCCTCTTCTCAAGAATGAAATTCTATAGAATACCACATATACAATTTTTCAAATCAGATTCTCAAATGTTTACCTAAGGTACTTTGGTATGTCTCCTCAAATCCTTGAAAATTTCACAGTTTAAAAAGTCCCAGAAAAGACGTTATAGAGAAAATGCCAAGTAGACCTTTTTGAAATCAATTTCAAGACCATTAAAAACCCCTAAATTATACATAATATATATTATAATTTGAAGCAAACCAAAGTCTAAAATTTTTGCCCAAGGTACTTTTGTATGTATCCTTAGATCCTTGAAGATTCTGTAGTCTAAAAAGTCCCACAAAATAAGTTATAGAGAAAATGTCAAACTGACCTGTTTGAAACCGATTTAAGGACTATTATAAAACCCTAACTTCCACAAAGAACATCTCAAAAAGTGTAGTGAAACAACATGTGAAATTTTAACCACATGTATCTAGAGATCTCGCATGCATCTCCTCAAAATTTCACGGTCTGAAACGCCCCAAAAAATAAGTTATAGAAAAAATGTCAAACTGACCTATTTGAAACGAATTTCAGGAGCATTTAGAAATTCTAAATTTCACAGGGCGTATATCAAAATGTATAGTGAACCAACATGAAATTTTAACCACATGTACCCATCAATCTTACCTCTATCCCCTCAAAATTTGGCATTCTAAAACATCCTAGAAATAAGTTATAACGAAAATTCCAACCTGGCCTGAAATTGATTTCATAACTCTCCCCTTTTGGAATGTTACTCATTCTTTGTTCATCCACTTCTTCAAATGTTATTATATGTTTCACCTACACAATTTCCCTTAATAGTTTCTCTTTTTATACTTATCATAACCTTTCATGAAGAGACATATTAATTCAAAAAGTCAGGCACCCATTAATTAAATAATCAATTCCCCCTTTTTAATTAACTTTTCCAAATACCATGGGATTTATGGGTTTGAAACCACCATTTCACTTTTTACTTTTTCATGTGCACCCATTTTTTTAATATACTTGTAAACCTATATATAATTCAATATTGGAAATTATGTGTGTATTTGTAAATCCATAATATGACATTAATGAAAACATTAATCCTTTGACATCGATGGCAATAATTCCAACAATCTCTCCCTTTGTCATCGATGGAAATCCTACAATGAAACACATAGTCCACTAAGTATATAAATAATTTCCCCCCTCTCTGCAACTCTCCCAAGAATAGAAATAATTCTCCCCTTGTATGCAACTCTCCCCATTTGACATTAATGAAAAAGGGATGCTCCCCTGAATGTTTGTTTCTCCTTAAGAACTTAGTGTCTAGATGAGATGGATATTATTACCAATTGCATGTCCTTTAATTTGTTTTGACTAAACAAATTTCTCAAACACGGTAAATCAATACCCCTAATTAAGTATAAGTAATTTCACCAAAAACACAAGATAATCAATCTCCATCGATGCAAGAAGTATCTATATCCAACATAAGCAGTGGTACATATCCAACAATAGTTGAACATGGCTCAGTTGGTCTCAACAAATCCAAGTTGATTTGACAAAAAACAGTCAAGTCAACAAGAAGACACCAATTGGTTTTTAATATCAACAACTTCAAGTATATCCCCCTTGAGTGATAAATAATTAGTAGCAATAGTTCTCATCGAAAATTATAGTCGATGGACACCCAATCAAAACTAAGTCAATGAATACTCAGTCGAAACTTCGTTTGACTATCATGTCATGTCAATCCTCGGTCAACCAATTCCAAGGAAATAATCAATAAGTAAGAGGAATGTTTCACGATTGTGGAACCAATGATACAAAACAATATGAAGTCCTCAAACATCTATTCAAATGATTTTTTTCCATGACCATCCATCAATCCAAATATAATCTATCCTAGTAATCGACACTAGTCCACAATTCTTTCTTTCATGTCCCTTCTACAAAGATATGAAATCATGATTGGCATTCCTTTGATTTTTATGGTTAGAATGATGATAGGGAATACATTTTTGTGTTGGATTATCATAGGAAGTAGGCTTGGGGTTAGCTTCACTTATAGGAGTATAAAAACATGACATATTAGAAAAAATGTCATATCTAACATCATTTTCAAATTTTGGCATGTCATGAACATGAAACTCATCAATCTATTTAGCACAATCAATAGTAGTTTTCTCTTCTATAAAACCGATCTGAACTCGACTTGCAACAAATAAAACTTCCCTAGTTGTAGCAAGTCTAGGTGTAGCTATAGAGGAAAAAGTAGCATCAAATCCAAAACATATTCTTGGTGACTTCATCTCATGAGTAATAGGAACAACAACACCATGTCCATTCTTTCAAAGTCCTCCTCTGCTATTTCCCATCTTTCTCAGTCGAGACCCAAAAATATAGTTTTTTTTTTGGAATGAATTGTGTGAGACCACCTTGGTGGAAAATATCTTCTAAATATGTCCTTCTTGTCCTTATAAGGAATGTCATTTTTTTGTGGAACATCATTTTCTTTCTTCTTGTTGTCTTCATCATTGATGGATATTTTGAGTACAAAAACATAGCTTTTAGATTTTCCTTCATTTACTTTCTTTGGTGGATTTATAGCTTTTGAATCTTCTTTGGTGGTCATATGACTTTTATCATAGGAAAAACTAGTCTTAATGAATGGATATCTTTGAAAATTGATGATATCATCTAAGTTTTCAACATTATTTTCAAACTTCAATATTATATTAAACTTAGTTGTTGTTTTCTCTGATTCATTTCTTAAGGAAATATTGTCGGATTCTAGATTTTCATCATTTTCTTCCTTTTCAACTAGATTCTCACCACTTGTTATATACTTCTTGCCTCTTATAATTTAACCTTTAGGTTCATCATAGTATTTTCTTTTTATTCAAGTATTTGTGACATTTTGGATTTTGAATCATGATCCTCTTCTTCATATTTCTAATTTCTCCTTTTGTTTCAAATTTTTTTTCTTAACCTTATTTATTTCTCTTAAGGAACACGAGTTATTCTTGAAGATCCAATTCCCCATATGTTTTAGTATTTTTCTCTTCTTCTGAGTCCATCTTTTTTGTCCCTTTGTATTTAGCAATATTGTTTTTTATTGCTATAAAGAGATTTTCTTCTCTATCACTATGAAAAGTGCTTTCACTGCTTTCCTCAGATGAGTCACTAACCCCTTTTGAGTAGAGACTCTTCTTCTTCTTATAAGAGTTCTTCTTCTTTTCATGATTGTTTTGTTTCTGGTTCTTTTTGTTTTGATTATATTTTCCCCCTTTCCTTACATTATGGTATTCTTCAACATTACTACTTTCATTCTTTTTATATGGATACTTAGCAGCAAAATGTCCTACTTTTCCACAATTAAAGAATTTAAAAGGCATCCTACCTTTGTATTTTGTAGATCCCTTTTTGAGTTCTCTCACAAAATGTGATTCCTCTACATTTGAATCGCATCTAGAATAATATCTTGACTTTTGTTCCTTGTTCTTTATCTTCTTTGAGGCTATGAAGGTTGATTCTATTTTTTATAGATTTTTTTTTTCTATCCTCATTTCATACATCGTCGGGATACCATGTAATTCATTCATTGTCAATGAATCAAGATCCCCCATTTCTTCAATGTCATAAAATTTGGAATAAAATATTAAGGGGATTAAACTTAACACCTTTCATACAATCATCAGTTCTTCAACCTTTTCACCAAGTCCTTTGATAGTGTTGATAAGTTCTTCCACACAAAGGAGATGAGATGCAACATTTTCTTCATCTTTCATTTCCAGACTCTCAAACTTTCTCCTATTGTTTTGTGGATTTTCTTTCTTAACCTTTTCATCTCCTTCATAGATGTTTTGAATTTTATCCCAAATGTCCTTTCCCTATTTGCAATGCATTACCTTGAAAAACGATGATTCTGAGAGACTGCACAAGATGTTATTCATGGATTTTGCATTATTTTCAATAGCCTTCTTTTCAGCCTAATCCATTTGTGGAGATGTTGGATCTTCATAACCAGTCACAACATATTGCCAAATATTGTAACATCCCTCTCTAGCGCACTGAGAAAACTTATTCTTTGAGGACACTTGATCGCAAGTGATCTGGACTATTATGATATTAAAACTCTTGTACTTGATTATGATACGTTATGTAGATGACATGATGTTTTACTGCTTCGACATAGACAAGTACCATTGACTCAGTTTTATTGAGTGTGTAGGGTTTTGGACCTTGAGGATGCAGGGGCATTGATGGAACCCCTTGGACTCTGGATTGAGTCAGGGAGTGTACTATTTGGATTGATTTATTTACTGTGCTATTACATTGATTTGATGATATGATGTGGACATGTTCTGACATGATTGTTGATGATGAAAACTGACGATAGCTTGCCGAACAGACTCACATATGGAGTAGAGGGGCCACACACATGATTACCAGAGAGGTTGCAGGAGAGGTGTGGTCAGCAGCCCTTCCACATCCTACTAGCACTCCCGTCGTGGCTCGAACTGTAGGTTAATGATTACCTAGTTCGAGAGGATCCACGATGACATGAGGGAAGACTGCGACAGTCGCTCACGATGATTCTAAGGGGTGCACAATAAGGTGGGGGCCTTATTCCTTAGAGCCCTTAGTCTCCCACAAGTTCACCTGGCGGAGTGTTGA
>JZKD02S0225950.1:8924-21665 GCA_000966675.3 Picea glauca
AGATTTATACTCCTCTTTCATGGTGGCTTCCCAGAAGGGATTCCCTACAGCCTCTACATAGGTCTATGAATCTGAAGCTAAAACCATATAGAAATGCATGGGAATGACTAGTTCAATAGTTGTGAGTGCATGAGGAGGATCCTGAAACTAATACCTCTTCCTCCTTTGATCTGTTGGATCCCCCACAAGGTCTCATACTACCTGTAGGGTGATATGTGTCTGCTTGGGAATCTGTGATGGCTCAGCATCTACATGTTGATCATCAACATACTCATCATCTTTCAAATCAGATTCAGAAATCAGATATGAACCATTATATGAGTTAGTGGACTCACCTTCACTGATGTCTAATGCAGGCAGTGGTATAAATATATCTAGATGTGGCTTTGACGGTGCATGAAAGGGTGTTTCATCAAACTGAACACTACACTAAATGATGAGCCTGTCAGTAGAGGGATCAAGCAATTTGTATCCCTTCACACCATACGGATATCCCACGAATATGCACTCATTCCTTTGTGGATCTAATGCTTTCCTATTTTTAGAGGGTGCATGGGCCATTGCGCGTGATCCAAATATTCAAAAGTGGGTGACTTCTAGTTTGTCGTCGCTCCATGCCTCAAAGGGAGTCTGGTCCTTGAAAGATCTATGAGGGTATCTTTTCTAAACGTGGTTAGCATAGTTAATTGCCTCATCCCAAATCTTGGGACGTAGATATCTTGCATGCAACATGTAAGTGTCCATCTCCTTGAGGGATATGTTCTTCCTCTCAACTACTTTGTTATGTTGCGGAGTGTAAGGTACTGTGTGTTGAAGCTATATACCTGCCTATGAATGAAGATGTTGGACATCTCAGTTCACATATTCCCCCCCATTGTTTGTGTAGAGGATTTGTATCTTTCTCCCAAACTGAGTCTTTGCATGTGATTTGAAGTCTTTGAGATGCTCAAAAACCTCATACTTCTGCCTGAGAAAATACACCTAAGTGTATCATGAGAAATCATCAATAAATGTAATCATGTACCTTGCTTTGTTGATGAAAAATGAGGAAATGTCCTATCATATCACTGGATGAGATCCAAAAAAGAGGAGGCCCTCTAGGACTTCCCTTTCTCAAAATTCTCTTGAGTATTTTTGCCAAGAACTCATCCTTGAAAAACTCCTTTTGAAAAGTGTATGTTGGGCAAGTTGGTGACCATATTTTATTTTCATAGTTGCTACATGTATTTGAATTTCATATGAATGAATCTCTCGTGCCATAATCTACTAGTGTCATCAGCTTGCGTTAGTAGTAAAGTAGAATCAGATTTAGCAATGAACTTACTAAAAGTATACAAACTAGATTGGTGGCTTACCTCACCAACAAAAATCATGGAGTTATCATGCATATCAGATATGGTTACAGAATCAGGTGTGAATTCCACCCATTTTCCTGTAACAGAATGTGTTATCTGATAAACGGAGAGCGGATTCATGGAGAGTTTTGGAACATGCAAGATGTTTTCAAAAATTCTATGTGGGAGTTCTACTCTCCCTTGGCCAATGACCTCAACTGGGGTATCATCTCCCATGAGGATGGGAGGACTCGTGCATGAAAAAATAGAAGATAAAACATTCTCTATTTCTTCCATATGGTGGGATGTGCATGAATCTAACATCCATGCATCAGGAGAAGAATTAATGGAAATCAGTGCATGAGAGTTACTTTGTTTGGCTTGATCTTTCGACTTCTTCTTAGAAGCTTTGGGAATGTGATCCCAAGGTTGTTCTTCTAAAGAATTTGTGCCATCTAATCAATTTGTTTCTTCATGCATGCAAATTCGGGATGGTAACCACGGTTGCATTAACTTCATTTGGTCTTCCCTTTCTTTCCTTTTCCACCTTTGGATCCTGAGGAATCATCGAAGGGTTTGGAGTACCCTTTCTTCTTTGGCTTTTCATGTGCCTTTCCCTTGCCTTTTTGCTTGGTCTTTAGATTGCATGTCTTGTTTCTCTCATGCACAACAAGTGCATGTGCATTGGATCCCTTGATTATCCCCATCTTGATGAGGTTTTCTTTTTCATGCATGAGGGCTTCAATAAAGTGATCTAATGTCAGAATTTTCTAGGTAGATCCTGAAGTGAATCTGTTATATGGAAATATGAGATGAAAACAACATAAATTGGACCATTTTTTTCCAGAATAGAAAGGATCAATTAGGTTTCTTCAATTGATTTATCAACACCACATCCATTTAGATGAAGGAGGAGGGAATTGAACTCCATAAAGAATTCATGGATGTTATCAAAATTCCTAAAATCTAAGGAATTTAACTCAACCTTGAGAAAATGGCCTCTCATTTCGTCTTATTTGCCAAAGAGATCCTCCAACTTTGTCCAAATATCATATGGTTTGGTACAAGCTTCAATGTGAAACAAATGCTCTAGGGACATAGACACATAGAGGAGGTCGCAGGCCTCATCCATGTAGTTGAGATACATGTTCTTCTCGACAAAAGAATTTGGTTCAATCTTTTTCGCCATAATAATCTGGTACAAGCCTCTGCATCTTAGTTGATGCAAAATTTTCATCTTCCACTCCAAGTAGTTATGAGGAGTGAGAAGTATTGTCGGTGAGTAATATATCTTCTCTAATTGCATATTCCTCCTGTACCTACAAATATAAATGATTCTGTGCTTTCTCCTAGCAATCAAGACTTTGATACCATGTAAAGTTTTCACAGCGAAGGCTTTGATACCATGTGAAGTTTTCACAATGAAGGCTTTTATACCATGTGAAGTTTTCACAACGAACCTATCTAGTATAAAATGAACACACAAAGCTTGTGAGAGAGAAGAGAAGAGAGTAGAATGAAAGAATTGTATTAATTGAATGAGTAATGGTAAAAATACACATGATATACTCTACATGAGCAAACTAATTCACCATAGTAGTGACCTAGAGAGATCTAGACACTCGGTCAAAGACACTGGAGTGAATTTCCACCTAGTCCTAGTTAACTGGCCATGCAGTCATCAGTTAACTGACTAATAACTAGTGAAGTGAGGAGAGAATCATGCATGCACATTTGTGGCACCTTCTTGGTGATGAGCCCAAGGTAAGTGTGCATTCATGGTGATGATACTGAGGTATGCATGCAACACTTGGTGATAATACCAAGGTTATCATGCAAGAATCCACTCCACTAGTCTAACTGAGGTGTAATTGACTCAACATTGAAGAGGATGTGGTGCCCTCATCTAGGGGAGAATCTCTCTAACCATGGGTGCCCTCAACAGACACTAGTCAACCTAGCAAAATAAATACTAGGTGAGTGTGCAATATCTCCAATAGAAAGGAGGAGTGATAACAGATTGCGTCAAGATAAAGACAGGAACAGACAACAAATAAATCCCAAAGTCGACCCAATTCCTCACCGTTTCCATGAGTATATACCCGAGTCTGAATTACCACATGCACAGGGGGATGGAATGAAATGATCATCATTATTGGTGGAGTGTGGTACTTTGTATCCATGACAAAGGGCCGTGTTGCATACCTCATGTGGATTAATACATAGAGAGAGTCGAGGGGGATGGAGTTGAGAATTCTAGGGATGGATGGGAGATTAATCCTATATGATGTTGTCATGCCAGTAGATCCTCCTTTGATGCCAATCGCTTGAGAGAATGAAGACATATGATGGGGGAGAATGGATCCTCATGGAGAGGGTAGGAGACATGCGCCAAATGTTAATTTTGATATGACAACATCATGAATCTTGGATCAGATAGAGAGTGGGGTGTCATCCCCTCCATTACAANCTCCACTAGTCTAACTGAGGTGTAATTGACTCAACATTGAAGAGGATGTGGTGCCCTCATCTAGGGGAGAATCTCTCTAACCATGGGTGCCCTCAACAGACACTAGTCAACCTAGAAAAATAAATACTAGGTGAGTGTGCAATATCTCCAATAGAAAGGAGGAGTGATAACAGATTGTGTCAAGATAAAGACAGGAACAGACAACAAATAAATCCCAAAGTCGACCCAATTCCTCACCGTTTCCATGAGTATATACCTGAGTCTGAATTACCACATGCACAGGGGGATGGAATGAAATGATCATCGTTATTGGTGGAGTGTGGTACTTTGTATCCATGACAAAGGGCCGTGTTGCAGACCTCATGTGGATTAATACATAGAGAGAGTCGAGGGGGATGGAGTTGAGAATTCTAGTGATGGATGGGAGATTAATCCCATATGATGTTGTCATGCCAGTAGATCCTCCTTTAATGCCAATCGCTTGAGAGAATGAAGACATATGATGGGGGAGAATGGATCCTCATGGAGAGGGTAGGAGACATGCGCCAAATGTTAATTTCGATATGACAACATCATGAATCTTGGATCAGATAGAGAGTGGGGTGTCATCCCCTCCATTACAAAAAAAAAAAAAAATTATGGCATTGATTCAACCTTTGCTTATAGAACTTTGGATTTTTTTTATTCATATGACTAAGGAAGGTAGATCAAAGTTGAAGCCTCATTGATACGAACTATCCCCTGCTCAAGCTACCTTGCATATTTGGCTAGATTATCTGTTGTCCCATTTTTTCTGCAATAGATATGATAGTACTCCACAGACTTGAATTTTTGCTCCTCGTTTCAGATTCTTTGGAAAATCCTTTGGATATTGGGTTGCATATTTTTACTAAGTTGTTGTAACCCTTTTATAATCAACTCAGAATCACCTATTACAATGACTTTTAATGCTCGGTCAACATCTATTAGTTTCATACCCATATACATTTCCAGGATCTCAGCTTGATTATTTGTTGTAGACCCAAATCCCCAAGCATATTCTATAATATTATTTCCTTCGAGGTCATAAATGACCCCCCCTTCGTCACTCCTTACTCTTACCTGCTAACTGATGCAACACGTATAATTTGAATTTCTCACCTATCACCCAAGTTATTTGACTACAACTTTATAGATGGCTAAGTTCTTTACACAATGAGCAAGAGCTTGTCTAAGGGAACACCCATTTGTTACAATAGCTAGGAGAATTCTTTCCATTACAAGAATGGTTATCAAAAGGTTTCATCATAGAGAAAGATAAAAATAGCTGCCAAATTATAACCCAATTTTGAGCAAATTGTAATTAGTCTTTTGAAAATTATCTACTCACTCATGGAAAAAGAATAAAAACATTAAAATACAAATCATCAATATTTTAAATGACTTGTTTGATATTGTTTGCAATAGCTAACAACCAATGTTAGCTAAACAAATATTTTCCATAATAGTCTAGAAAGCTAACCACAAACCACAAAAGTCTTTGCACCATCCTCTCACCTTGGAGCATCATAAATCAAGGATTACAATTTTACAGGGAATAATTTCAAGTATGACGCTTCCATAGTTCTATTCTTGTTGTTACTCGAACCAACCATAAACGTATTTGGAAGTAATGTGTTTTTCTTTTATTTTCACCCAAGTTATGTTTTTCCTTTATTTTCATTATGAATTTATGAAAAAAATCAGCATAGCTCATAAATAAGTTACATGTTTATTTATCATTTTCTTAAACTTGGAGGGAAATAGCTAGCAATTCACGTTCTATATTTTGGTTATTGGAACGATAATGATTTGGAAGTAATGTGTCTTTCCTTTATTTTCACTATGAGTTAGGTTTTGCCTTTATTTTCCATGTGAATTTATGAAAGAAAATATCATAGCTTATAAATAATATTACATGTTTAGTGTCATGGGTTACGTTTCACAACTTAAAAGAAGTTGTCATGCTCTCTTAACAAAACAATAGTTTGTTGGTATAATCAAAGGCGAGCACAAATCACCTTCTTAGAGAGAATTTAATAATAATATGCTTGATCGGAATATTAAAAATTGTTTTTTCTAACCTTAAAGTGAAATAAATAATAATCAATAATTCACAATGAAGGGATTCCCATGCTTTCCTTAACGTCTTTAAGGAATCACTTATTTCTGTGTATCCCATCCATAGCTTTTGATTTATTGTATGCCAACTAGACTTTGACCACGTTGAATTTTGTTATTTACTATCAACATATTTGATCCATTATTATATATGTTTATTTTTATATTTCATTTTACATAAACACTATTCAAAGTTTTGTACAATGCAAAGGGATTTTTCTTGTCTATTTCCTCTAAAGGAGGAAATCCTTGAAATATTCTTGCGTTCACGATTCTATTTGAATCTCCTTACTTGAAACAAGGTATTCAAGTACCATGGAATCCCTTGGGGTGGGGATTCAAAGAGAATGATATGTGTGTCCATATGATTTTGTTGTTTTTTTTGGATGAGTGATCATTTTAATGTGGATTTATGGTTGTTAGCTCTAATTCAAAGAGTGTTTGAGATTTTTTAGTGTTTTTTTTGTCTCCTTGTCTTGATTTGGAGGTTGACTTGTCATTCAATTAAGGCTTTTTTTTCTCGAACATATTTGTAGGTGATGTCGTGTTTTCTTGAGTAATATTTTCTAGATCTTCCTTTTGGATAGGGGGTTGTTTTCAATTCAAAAGATACTTCTTGTAGAGAAGGATCCAAAACTGAAAACATTTTTTAAATTGAACTATATTTTACAATATCATTGGTTGGGAAGTGGGTTGAGGTTGGATTTTCCTTACATTAAAGGTTATCAAAACCTTATGGAAATCTTATTCATTTTGCGAGATAGAAATATAGGAGGAGTGATCATATTATCCAATTTTTACTTAAATGGTCATACTCATGATAACCATTACACTTGAATGGAACTTTCTCATAATCTAATAGGTACATATGAACTAGGCTATTGATTTGAAGTTTTAGAACCTCGAGTGGGTCTTCTTCAAGATTAACTTCAACACGAATCCAAACATATGTGCACATGATTGATCTTGGTTCAACCTTTCTATAAATCTCTCCATCTTATCTCAAAAGTGTTAACATCCCAGAGGTTTAGAGGGAGATATGATAAGCTGACCTAAATGGATGAGGGAATCTCTTCTTCTGGATCATATCCTAGAGATCATGTGTTCAGATACAAACCACAACTCTGAGAAACTAGATAACACCATGGAAAATAAAATTGCTATGTTCTTTAAACTAAAAAGAAAGGAAAAATAACCCTTACTACAAAATCAGAACTAGACTTTGCCTTTCACATGAGGAACCCATTTATTTTGGATCCATGCATCCATGGATTTGTGGTTCAGTCATGCCCTCATTTATTTCCTAGTTAGCATTTGTTCTACATACAACACTACTTTTCTCGTAGGGCTTGCAAACGAAATGCTCAATTTTGGGATTCCCTCAAGATTTTTAATGAAATATGTTACCTTGGAGGTCTTGGGTTTCTTGGAAATGGAAACAATTATTCACCTAACGGTTGCAAATTCATCTAACGAAGATATGGGGGCCACTACAACGATTATGCTAACTCAACCATGTATGGAAGATAGGTGAATTTTTTTATATGTTATTGTGTTTTAATAAATTTTAAAATTGTTTTATCAACTTAATTGAATATGTAAAATGTTATTTTAAATTTCTATAAAAAAATATTATTGAAAAACTGATATAGGTATTCTTTAAAAAAATCATTAAAATGCTCATACTAGTGCATTCTTTTCAAGAAAATAAATTCTATGAAGTCAAATATAGAAAAAAGTACAACAAATTAACACTACAAAACCAAACAAATTATGTCACTCCGTCAATTATGTCACTTTGTTGGTTTCCCTGACACAATAATCTATTGATCTATATCCATAGCAAGATTTTCCATCTTAAGTTTTCATAATTTAAAGTTATGGTCTTAAATTTTTCTATCTATATCTTTGAAGTGTTCCCCATTTTACTTAACACAACAATCACCTCATGGAATCCCCACTCAAGAAAATGTTTATCATAGAGTCAATGTTCCCTTGCTCTTCAAAGAACTGGCTAAAATCCTATCTCTGATACCAAATGAAGAGAAATAACCCTTGTTAAACCTATGCAAGAGAATCAATACTTACATATTATTAAGGAAAAAAAAACAATTGTACATTCACAATGTAAATGTGTTGAACCTACACAGAATAGATCTAGCTAACAAATGACATACACAATTTGCAGAGAAAATATGAGAAAAGAGGAGCAGGAGAGAAAGAATGGAAGAATTCCCATTAATCGTATTCCACGCTCAAAGAGTCAATAATTTACAATAGATATAGGCTACATGAGTAAGTAATGCGCCATAATAGTGATCTAGAGAGATCTAGACACTCACTAACAGACATTGGAGTGAACTGCCACCTAGTCCTAGTTAAGAAATCCATGCAATCACTAGTTAACTGAGTCACGACTTCCACTAGTCGAACTAAGTGTAATTGAGTGTAATTGGCTCTAAACTAAAGAGGGACATCCTATTTTGTAGGGGAGTATTCTCTAGAGAGAATATTCTCATCTAAGGAAGAGTTCTCAACATTTGGATGATAAAACTTAGGAAAATAATTCTAGGTCAGTGTGTAATATCTCCAACACCCCCCCTAAACACTACTAGGGTGTACATGATGAATGGGTCTCGGAAACCAAGACCATGTTAGGTACCCATTGTACAATACATACAAGAATGAGACACTGAAAAAAAAAACGAGGAAAGAGGGAAAACCTCATGGGAAACCCCCACCCCCTCAAATTACAATGCATAAATAAAATATGAGAATGAACTAAAAGCAGTTGCTAAGCAACCCTGTCCTTCACTCCAAGAAGACCTCGCAACTGTGCAAGTTTGTGCTCGTTGAATATTTTGTTGAAGATGTAGATGTCTGCATGTATTTGATGAAGTAGATGCACCATTGATATGTCCACACATATCCACTTTCTCTTCTTGTAATGAAGAAAATCCAAATAAAGTTTGGATGAAATTTTGAAAACCATGTGATCGTTTTCGGAAAAACGTTTTAATTTTGTTGATTTTAAAATGATCATAACTTCACTTCCCAAACTCCATTTCAAAGGATTTTTTTTTGAAATTAGGTATTTTTCCAAGAGGAATTCAAATATCCAATCTTTTTTCTGAACATTATGCTCATAAAATATCATAATTGAATCTTATGTGTGTGTCTCCCTTTTTGTCTCCTGAGATGCATGCATGGTGCATGCATGTTGCTCCTGAGATGCATGCATGGCACATGGAAAAGTGTTTGCATGTGACTCCTGATATGCATGCAATATATATTCCACGTGAAATTCAGAAAACAAATCTGAAATGGAGTAGACATCATCTGCAATTAATGGAATACAAATTTGTGTAGATACTTGTGTAGAAGACTCTTCAGAATAAGAGGCTTGATCTTCCGATGGTTTCTCTTCTGGCTCTATCTTTCCAATCTCTTGCATGCAATCTTCACAATATTCTTTATTCCTGAATAGAACCTCCAATCTAGTCCATAATTCATTTGGAATTGAGTCTTGTGAGTCATCATATACTTGGTGGAAATTTCAAGAGAAATAAACCAGAGGATACATCCTATGGCCATATCTTGTCTATTGAGAAAGTAATTTTTCTCGTTGACGGAATACAGGCCTCTGCATCTGAGATGAAGCGGAATTTTTGGCTTCCACTCCAAATAATTAATATGATGCGTGAGAAGTATTGTCGATGAATAATCCATATTTTCTGTGTTCTTGAATCTTCAGTACCTGCAAAAAGAGTCTGGTGTGTCTTTTTCCTAGCAACCCATCAGCTTTGATACCATGTAAATGTGTTGAACCTGCACAGAATAGATCTAGCTAGCAAATGACATACACAATTTGCAGAGAAAATATGAGAAAAGAAAAGCAGGAGAGAAAGAATGGAAGAATTCCCATTAACTGTATTCCACACTCAAAGAGTGAATAATTTACAATAGATATAGGCTACATGAGTAACTAATGCGCCATAGTAGTGATCTAGAGAGTTCTAAACACTCATTGACAGACATTGAAGTGAATTGCCACCTAGTCCTAGTTAACTGATCCATGCAATCATCAGTTAACTGAGTCATGACTTCCACTAGTCGAACTAATTGTAACTGAGTGTAACTGACTCTAAACTAAAGAGGAACATCCTATTTTGTAGGGAAATATTCTCTAGAGAGAATATTCTCATCTATGGAAGAGTTCTCAACATTGGACAGTAAAACTTAGGAAAATAATTCTAGGTGAGTGTGTAATATCTCCAACACACAATTTACACAAAATTTTCCTATAAATTTGAAATGGGAAAACCATCCAAAGAACCTCACCTTTATCATTATATTAACACAATTGTTCGCAATATAAATATAGGTTTTCTACCATTCTTCTTAACTCTGACTCATTATGTTGTATTACAATACAATGGGTGTTACATACATCCATGGGCTAAAAGACACCCATAAACCATGAAATACCCATAATGAACCCCAAAATAATTATCATGGGCGAGCAAAGGGGGTCACTAGCCCCTCAAAACCCCTAACCAAGGTTGAAACCCTAGTTCTTAGAAAAATGTGTTGTCGAAATGAACACTCTACCTGTGAAGAATTCAACATATATCCAATAAAACTTAGTAGAGTCTTCATGAGATTCAAGTGAATGGTCATATCAACATAGTAGGATGTTGAAACCCCAACTTGCCAAATTTCTAAAGAAAATCACCTATGATTAAGAAAGGATCTTTTTTATCAGCCAACTTTTAGCAACAATAAAAATATGGTACTTTGAGCTACTATGCAACACAATGTTAATTGTTCTCTCTTTATCTTCATTGTCGTGATGATGTATTTTGTAATATCGAATAGTATTTGATCACATTGCACATAGTTATGTTCTTTATATATTATTTTACTATTTGTAGTGTGTGATCAAAGAAATCACAATAACACATAAATACTTCACATACTTATTATCTTTATGGCTTTGCAATTAAGATATAAGCTTTGCCATTAAGATATAAAACCAACTTAAATGTTATATATTTACTTTTTTTTATCGTTGTATCATGTCATCGTTATGTTAACTTATACAGCTCATTATACATCTCATTATACATCTCATGTATAATGAGATGTTAATGAGATGTAAGATGTATCGTTTTCTATCAACACAAAATAAAAAAGAAAAGAACATCAACAATCTTTTATAATATTTTGATTACAAATTTTAATTAAAAAATACTACACAATCATATGAAATTATTTTAATTTTATATTTCATGCATGATAAAACACTCTCCTTTATTTTTGTTTAAAATATTTTACTTTCACATACTTAATCTTAAAATAAATTAATAATAAAATGTTTATTTCTAATCTTTCATAAATGTTTTAAGTTATATTTTATTTTTCATTTAAAATAAAAATAATAACAAAATGTTTATTTCTAATATTTTATAAATGTTTTAAGTTACATTTTATTTTTTATTCAAAATCAAAATAAAAATATTAAATATGCATAAAGTCAAATGACAAAACAAGACAAATGTTGCAAGTTTTATATTTGTTTTTTTTTAATAATTAGAGTGTGAAATTAGAAAACTATTGTTATAAATTTGTGTTCTTTTAAATAGTTGTAATTACATCTAATGATGTCAAATCATAAATTTAAATTATAAAAAAATTGAAATTAAAATGAATAAAAAATAATTAATAAAAACTTTTTTTGGGGGGTAAAATAAGAGTGTTCATATTCCCTAAACTAAAGTTAAGTTCAAATACCTTAGAGACATGTGCATTATTCATAGACTAATGTCATAGTATAAGAAAGTTGTTTATTACAACTAAAATAAAATCCAAGTTGTAGAGAATTTTGATAAAATAAAATCCAAGTTGTAGAGAATTTTGATAAAATAAAAAGTTGTTGATACATGTTCTTTATTACTTTTATTTAGATAACGCATAAGAGTAACATTTGTTTTGTATTTATAATTTGGAAGCAATTTGATCTCATTGTTATCATTTTTTCAACATTATAATAAACAATTGTTTAAAATATGAATTTCCAATCGACTTTCAGAATAAGAAGCACTGGAGTAAATGCACAAAAGTACTTGTAGTTCATTAATATCGTTTAAAAGAGACATTATGTTGTTTTTTAATGCTTTTTAAATTTAAATTATAATAAACAATTGTTTAAAATATGAATTTCCAATCGACTTTCAGAATAAGAAGCACTGGAGTAAATGCACAAAAGTACTTGTAGTTCATTAATATCGTTTAAAAGAGACATTATGTTGTTTTTTATGCTTTTTAAATTTAAATTGAAATATAATATATATATTTTAATTTTCAAATACAACAAAGTATAAAAGTTTATAGAAATAAATAAATTAAAAATGTGTGTATCTAAATGCATATTTTCTATATTATAATGTTTTAGGTGTTTCATATGCATTTCATTAATGGTCACTTATTGTTGTAGTGGTTTTAAAGTGCTAAATTAGATATAGAAGATACATACATGGTAAAAGAGAGCACGAATGAAACAAAAACGTCCTCATATGAAATAAAAAGATCCCAAATGTGTGACACGAATGAAATAAAAACATTCTCATATAAAATAAAAATATTATATATGTTGTATGTATCTTATTAGTTCTCGTCAAAGGTTTGGGACTATAATGATGAGTTGCCCTATGATTTTGTATTAGTTTATAGTTGATTTTAGATTTTTTTTTTATATTCAATGTGTAACATAAGAAATCAATATATATATATATATAT